>JASAMY010002865.1:0-76308 GCA_030248085.1 Paralinhomoeus sp. GSCO2_6
GATTCACATCCGCCACGCAATCGGCATCCACGCGTGCCACAAGATGGCGCTGATTCCAGTGTACCAAGTGCACCTTGCGCGGCCTCACTAACTCTGGCCTATCGTGAGCTACGTGAGAAATAGTCTTCGGCCTCTCGCTGGCGCTGGAGTGATGGTCGAAAGGCGCCGGGCCCTGCATCTCAGAAGACTGCAGTCGGCCATCCTTGACCCTGACCGCCTGGTCGCACTCGCGCAGTTCGGCCTCAGACAGCTCCACCAACTTCTGCACTGGAAGTGGCATTTCTGTGCACTGAGCACTTACTTCGCCCACAAACACAGTAGCATCAGTTATGTAGCTACACTCGGCGTCAAACTTAGGGTGCTCGTCCTCATTCTTCGCTGCTGAATCTGCGAACAGCGTCTCTACATAGGTGTCCCAGTCAAGCTCGAGCGTCTGCTGGCCCTGGCCCTCATTCTGCTGGATGCCATGCGCCAGTGGCGCCGCTCTACTCGACTTTGCCTGCTGCGAGTTCTCTACCTCCTCCGGCTCTTTCACAGCCGGCTCTCTCTGCATCTGTGGCTGGTCTACCAACATGCAGGCTGCCGGTTGTCCTCTCCAACCTCTACCTCTGCAACCGCGACGACGAACTGACTGCTGAGGGGCCTGGGGGCAACTCCGAGCGAAATGGCCGGCCTGCCGACACCAAGGACACCAAGGCGCTCTGCCACTGGCTGGGTCGAACTGCCTCTCCCCCTCAGAGGGGTAGCCCTCTTGCTGGCGATGTTGCTCATGGCCACTCGCAGCTGACGACCACGGTTGCAGTGCCTGCTGGAAATCGCCAAAAGTTGGACCGCCAGACTCCTCATGTCCATACCAGCCGCCCTCACTGGAAAACCGTTCACAGTCGTCTGGCTGCTGTTCTTCTTCAGCCTCGCCACCATAGTCACTCGGCGTCGGCTCTACTGCTACATTTGCCACTGACCACCAGCCTGCGCTGCTTTGGCCAACTCAACTGCCCGCTGCAGCATGCCGACGACGTCCTCAAGGTCCTCGCTGTCGTTGGAGATCATAATCCACTGGTACTGCTTGGGGACCACGCGAATGAGGGACCGCTTGGTCTCCTCCTTCCACTGGTCGGGCGTCATGTCCGGATAGGCCTTGCTGACGAGGTGCCTGATGTCGGCCACCAAAGACTCGACCGGCCTACCATCCCACTTCACTTTCGTCAATTTGTAGAAGGCCAAAAACGAGTTCCTACTCGGACCATATAGCCGCTTCAACTTGTCCTCGATCTCTTCGAAGGACAATCGGTCGACGCCATTCTGCGCTTGATACTGAAAAATGGCCTGTTCGGCCTCGCCGCCAAGCCAACTCTCGAGAATGCCACCCCACTGCTCGTGTGGGATGCGCTCTACCTCCATGCGTCGACGGAACCGATGCAGAAACACTTCGACTGTCAGGTCGTTGTCGCGTCCGTCTCCGAAGAATCTACCAATGTCAGCATATTGGGGCTGACAGCTCGGCGATCGCGCCCGGCGCGCTTCGACCCGCACGCGTTGACGCCCATCCTGACGTCGCCTCTGTGGGCCTCTGTCTGGTGGCTCCGTGTCACCACTCTCCTCCCGCTGCCCGCCGTCCTGCTGGTACTGGTAACTCTGCTCCGAATCGCGCCTCTGCCTCTGGCCGTCCTGGCTGGCGCGAAACAGCTGCTGCCTTTCACGCAGCCCTTCCTCCTGCTGGTTCTGGGTGCTCTGATGTGCAGACGCCTGCAGCGCTTGTCGACCGTGACTCTCCTTGGAACGATTCAGCCGGCAAGGGTCCGCTGTCAACGATGATGCAGGGGGCAGGAGATGCCGCGTGCCACGCGACTGCACCAACGGCGCCGGCGTATACAGCCCCGACGCAGAGTCAGAGACGTCCCTACCGTTGGAGGCGTCCTCGCGCCAGTTCAAGCCCAAGTCAGCATGCGCTCTGCGTCTCTCCTCGTGTTCGTCGAACTCATTGTACCGGCGCATCTCTTGCAGACTACGCTCCTGCTGCTGAGCCTTGCTGCCCGCGCAGTGGTACTGCCGCCTTTCACGCGGCCTGCCTGGCTCGTACTGGCGCGTTTCGCTCAAACTACGCCCCTGCAGCTGGTCCGCCCCGACCGCGCAGTAGTACTCCTGCCGAACTGACTCGCTCGCCGTGTACTGGCCCATCCCCTCTCGATGGTGCCCCTGCTGCTGGTCCCTGCTGGCCGCGCAGTAGTACACTTCTTTCCTATTGGACTCGCTCACTCTGTACCGGCGCATCTCGCCCAGACTGCGCCCCTGCAGCGGGTCGTCCTCGACCGCGCAGTGGTACTGCTGCCTTTCACGCAGCTCGCTCGTTTCGTACCGGCCCACCTCCACTGGACGGCGCCCCTGCTGCAGGCCCTGGTCGGCCACGCAGTGGTACAGCTCCCTATCCTGTTGCTCAGTCGCCTCGTACCGGCCCGCCTCCAATGGACGGCGCCCCTGCTGCAGGCCCTGGTCGGCCGCGCAGTGGTACAGCTTACTACTCAGCAGCTCACTGCTCTCGTACCGGCCCGCCTCCACTGGACGGCGCCCCTGCTCGAGGCCCTCGTCGGCCGCGCAGTGGTACGGCTGCTTTTCACACAGCTCCTCCAGCAGCAACGACGCTTGTCGATTGAAACGTGTCGAAGGACGATTCGGCCGGCAGGCGTCCACTGCCAACGACGATGCGGGGGGTAGGAGACACCGCGTACCCGCAGCCTGCATCGACGGCGCCGACGTATACCACGTCGGTGCAGAGTCAGAGACAATCCTACCGTTGGAGGCCTCTTGGTCCGACTGTATGTCTCGCGCGACGCGCGCCGTGCGCTCAAACGCGTGCTTTCCCTCTGACGGCGCGCAGCTACTGTATTGCTCGTTTCTCTGCTTGCGCCCGTCGCCGCCCGATTCGCTCTGCTGTCGGCGGCTCTTTGTGTTTGCCCCCCTTCCCGCGCTCGTGGCCGTCGCTCTCCCTCTGTCCAGCTGTCCTTGACGCGCTGCGCTACACGTTCTCTGCTGCCTACACTGGTCGTAAACTTCGCCACCACCGTCGTAGTCGTCGTCAAGAGACACCCACGGCGACGTCGGCTGGTTGACCTTGCCGGTGTTGGTGGAGTGATGCGACTGACCCTGCCTCCACTCCGCCAGCTGCTGCGTTACCTCCTCGGCCTGCTGCATCAACTGCTTCAGGAAGACGCTTCGGGCGCTCTGGTCGCGCCGCACGGCGTCCACCCGGCACAGACAACACAACGGTGTGGTGGGAATCGGCAGACTTTGCACGCATGCGACACAGAACCTGCTAGGACAACCGTCAGTCAGGCACTCAATGGCCGACTCTAGCGACACAGACTGGTAACAACCGCAGCACCACGGCTGCCGCTTTCTGCTGGCGCCCGGCCCGTCGCCTGCCGGCGCCGCTGCCGCGTCCTCTTGCGACATGTCTGCGCGAGATATACTGAACACTGAACTGGTGTGGGGGGGGGGGAACAAAACACGCCTGTTGACCCTTATTCGACTTTTCCCTGGGCTGTTCGACTTTCCTCTGGGCTGGGCAACCAACAACTACAGACAGCACGACCTTATTACAGTTGTGACAGCTCAAAAACTGCCACGGCGTCCGTAGGTTCGATTCCTGGATACGCACAGTCGAGACACTACGAGCCACCCCACCACCCCGGGCGGAACTGAAAATCTCCGATTTTCCGCGAGACACTGGAGTAAGAAGTGAAGGAAGCGAGGGCGTCGCGGCACCACTGCAAAGTAGAAGGGACCTTCCACAACACAGCGTCAGGTGGCGCACCCTGAGCACTCCAAAAATGGGATGTCGGCGCACTGGACAGCCGAAGGGACCTTCGACGCCAGAGACCGCCGACGCGCACACAAACGAAGGGGTGGATGAAGAGGATCGACGACGTCGACCTCAGGGCGCTCCAAGAGCTGCAATCCGCGTGCCTCTCGACGAGCAGACACCGGAATATTAGTCGAGCGCGCGGCGAGTGTTAGGCCCGCTGGGAAATATTAGCGCGTGGGCCTGTCTAGGGTCCCGGGCACGTGGCTCCTCCGCCGAAGCTAAGGTCGCACACGGCAGGACCTCACTAGACAGCGCTGACCGGGCCGCCCTGCGTCTCTCCCAGACCTGCAGGCGCGGGGGGTCCAGATATCCCAAGCAGCCACACACACAGCCACACAGACTCGCCGAACTCTGAAGGATCGCGTCCAAACACTCCTCGCAAGCGCTCTGCACTTCAAACTCCGCGCTCGCCTGCTCTGCAGTCGCTGTCGCTGCTGCCGCACTGCTGCGTCGCCCACAGCCACGATCTTCCACAAAAACACTTTCTTCTGGGCGCCGGGTCACGACAAGCCAAACTAGGGCGCCACACGAGTCCTACGCGCCGACTTTTCTAAGTCGCCAAACTACTACACACGTAGACTCAGGCAAGATGGCGACGCGCACACACAAAAGATACACATGCCCAAATATGGTCACGATTCCGAGAATCGCCTACGTCAGCACTTCGACCATTGGCTACCTCGGCCCTAGGCGACCTATCAGCACACGCGGCAGCGCGCATCCCATATATGGTCACAAACGCCGACACTGCTGATGCAATCGCCTTGACCATTGGCTACTCGTTGCCACGTCACTGGGAATTAGTCGGAAGGGCAAGGGGTAAAGTCGGAAGGTCGGAAGGTAAGGTCGGAAGGTCGGAAGGCAAAATTAAGGCGACATTACATGTACATACTTCTGTGGTAGCATGCATGCATGCAAGAATGCAACAAATCCATGCCCATGACCTTGGGGCTCCTATGAGATCATCTACTGTAAGGTGGAGGACCCCAGTACACCTTCTTTAAGTGCAAGCAAGTCTTCATATGAAGTGGACTCCTACACATTGAAGAGAAGAGAAGTATCTGATGCGGTGCGCGCATGGCAATGCACTATGCATGCCACGCCTCAATGAAGTAGACCCTGGAATTAAACTACTGAGCGAACTTTGAATTACCCAATGTGTCAATTGGGCTGTAAGACGGGGCTGAGTGTGGGGTGGGGGACTTAAGATTTGTGATGGAGGGTTTTTGTGCCTACTTACGCGCACAGTGTTGCGCACACTCTTACACACTCACTCACACTTACCGTCCAGCACACAGATTACTTCATTATAATCGATTAATTTCAATGTACAGCGTCATATGTCATGTGCTGAAAACACCACTTCCCTCCATTCCAATGTTTGCAATGGATAAGTCCACTCTAAAACCTACTGAAATGATTACAAATGAACACACCCTCCACTGAGCGTGACAGGACTGAAAGGAAAGACAATAAATTTGATGGCAACAAAATGCCAATGATGATATGGTGGTAGAGGTAGACAAAATGAACAACAAAGATCAATAGGAAAAGACAAACTTGCCATGAACTACTTGAAAAGTCTGTTAAAAAATCAATTTTTTTAAGCGTGTGGTTAAAAAATTGTTAAAAAAATATTGCAGAGAATTATTTATTTAATTTTTAACTTTTAAAAAATTCAAAATAATTATTTATTTAATTTTTGATTAAAAAATTTGCATGACAGAATTATTTTTTTAACAATTTTTGTTTTTTAATGTACTTAAAATATTATTTTGAATTATTTAATTAATTAAATTATTATTTTTGGTGACATCGCTAACTGCAGTGGCAACTTACATGTCACAAATGTTAGCAGGGTGCCGATTATTTATCCAGGAAGTTTGGCTGTGCCAGGTCCATGGTAATGGCCAATGGCAATGCATTGTCAGAGAGAGATGAGATGTGAAAGGGTTGCTGTTGCGTTTTGGCTGAATGAGGGTGGCTCGCACAAAAAATGCCGAATATGTGACGTGTTGCTGCGTTTGGTTCAGTTTTTATACACGGTTTGTTCAAACTGAAGTTGATCAGCTGCAAAGCGTAAGTGGCTTGAGGCGTGCCTTGATTAATACCCCTCTTTTTCAAACTGGACTTCAACAATAGAGTGTCACATATTCTCCTTTTTTTGCAGCCACCTGCAAATTTTTCCTTAATGTCATTTCCGCAATCTTTTTGGGGCATTTTATGCAATTTTTTTCAGTACAAACAAACAAAAACGGAGTTTATAAACCAACCTTTAGGCCTGTTGTACAAGAGAGACTATAGCAGAATCGAGCTCAGCGAAGAGAACAAGCGGCAGTTTGCGGGGTTCCTGTCCGATCTGTTCCGCTGACTTGATCAATGTTTTGATGATTGATTTCACTGCCTCACGTGCGGGAGATACAGGACACACGTGCGCACACCAACAGCAAAAATGTATGCAATGTACATGTAGCTTCTATGTAGCAGTAACTGTGCATTTTAGCAGGAAGCAGAACAAATGCAACGTCGTCAAAAGTCTAAAAGGCAAAAGTCTGGAGAACTGCAGGAAGCTTTAAAAAGTCTTTTGAAGCGTACGCACAGATTTTTTTAATAAAAAAAAGGAAATTTCCAGTTTTTTGTAACAAACTTTAAAAGAAGTTGTTTTTTTTATATTGCCCAAGCCTGGTGAGCACATGCACTACAGGGTGGCGCACCGTGCGGGAGCCAACTTTGACGATATGCCACTTGTATCTCCGTGGTCCAATTGCGTTGAAATTTTAATATGACATACTTCAATCCTCTATTTAGATATGTTATGTGTAAAGTTTCACTGACATTTTTGTTCATTCAAAAAAGTTTTGCTTTAACACAAACACTGCGCTTTTTCCACTTCAAACAACCGTGTATTGTGTACAAGTGTATTGTGTTAAACCAAATTCAAATTCGGTTGATAATGGCTGAAGGTGGAACATTATTAGCCTTGGAAAGGAAAATTGGCGACGAAAAAATTAATTTTGAAACTGAAAATGGCAGAGAAACAACAGTCAGACAGACGTCTCAAGAAGCAGTCTCCATACTTGACAATGTGCACTCACTGGACTGTTTCAAAAATCATGAAGCGATTTGAAGAAACTGCTTCTGTGGCGGCTGCCAAGAGGCAGCTTCTAAAGCTTGCACCAGCTCTGCTGAGCTGAGCTACTTATGCTCCAAAATATATCGATCTGTTCCCAAGCGCTGCGAGCAATGTATCTGTCGACGGTACACACTTTGAAAATCGATGATCTGCAGAAGAGTGACTGTTCTTTGGCGACAACAAAACACGTTTTAGAGGGCTAAGAGATTAAGGATTAGAGCGTGGGTTAAGAGAGGACTTCAGAGAAAATTTAGGCTCCATGATTTTCTATTTTCTACTAGTCGATTATCACGCACACCAGTGATATCATTTTGCTGCTCTTTTCTGGACAGGATGGTTCGATCCGCTTACAATGGCTGCGCTGGATGAGTTTGTCATATTTGGTGGTATGGCACTGTTTGTGGTCGAATTAATTCCTTGAGAGATTTCAAAAAAATTGCACAGTGTACCCGATAAAAAACTTTTTGTTGTTGTAGAAGGATGTTGTAGGTGTTTTAAGCCTAGTAGAGTGTCAAAAACAGCGAACCAAGGCATTAAAAGCCGTTAGAAGTGCACGTTAGTCAACTTTTTACTACTGATAGTTTTTTTCTTGAGTCGAGACTTGGTTTGACAGCCTCCAGAACACCTCCACCAGTGCTAATTCTGGCTGGCTATAGCTCATACAGGCTGCTACTAAGTAGATATATACCGGTAGATAGGGTTGAAACGCACTAAAACCAACTTTTTGCATCGTTTTGCACTTTTTGGGCCATTTTGACAAAAAAATTTTAATTTAAAAAAAGTACGTTTGTTTGTTTTTCATTTTGCCCAAGCCTGGTTCAGACCCTCCCCAGATGGACAACCTGTTTGTAGGCATGCTCGAAAATTCCCGTAATGTGTGATTTGCTATCCTTCTGTTCTTGTGGCAGTCCTGCAGGCCGAGTGCTCTATTCAACAGAACCGTAGGCCGACGAACCCACAAAACAATCGGCGCGCGCGCACGCACGCACGCACGCATGCACGCACGCACGCGCGCACGCTTTCTAATGGCCGATTTATGATCCTCCATCATTATCCATTACAGCTTAAAAAAATCAAGAATTTGCGGATGTCGGGTGAATATGAATCGGTCATAAGTCAATCAATATGCGCGAAAAAACCCTTCGTAGCATAAAGTACAGAAACTACATTATTGTACACATAAGCTGCTGGAAGAGGGAACCGGCTCAAACAAATCTCTCGCGATTTTTTTTATTTAATTTTTTTTCCAGTGTAACACCGAGATCACAGCTCGTCCGGCGGCTGCATGAGGCGCGTAAGACCGATGAGACTGTCGAGAAGTCGGTGGAACTGGGACATCGTCTGAAAGAAAAGCACATTTGCCGTATTTCATTTTATTCTATTAGGAATTTTTGTTTTCACCGATGACGTACAATTACGATTGCACTGTGCGTTTCACCAAAGGATCAGAGAGCTCTCAAGTGCGGTGGTGGGGTGTTGGAAAGGTTTCACAAAGAGCGGACGCATTCGTGAGGGGGATGGGAGAGGCTAGAAACACAGAGGTCTCTGATTCTTGAAATTCACGGTCACAAATTGATCAGAAAGGCACTTTTTTTCGTCAGTGTCACAAATTGATCAAAAAGGCTCTTTTTGGTCAAATGTGTGTGCGTACAGGTCAAAGCACATTGTAAAGAAAGCAATGGGCTTCATCGGGCAAGCAAAAACAGGCAAAAACAGGGCCGAGCAAAACACCCTTCTTCTCACCGTTCTGTAGAACAAGCACTGCGCGGGGTCCTCGTCCTTGGAGAAGGGGCAGTCGCTGCGGCCGTCGCAGAGCTGGTTGGCGAAGATGCACTGCGTCGACGCTCCGCCCCGGCCCGGCAGCGAGCCCGGACATGGCAGGCGCTCGCGCTCGCGCAGTCGTGGACACACCAGGCCCGACAGTGCTGCCCGCGTGTTTGCACGGTTCCACGGAATCGTGATTGACAAGCCGTCATCTCAGCCCAACTCACCGGCCAGCGACGCCGACAGTTGGGGCCGTCCGGGAGCGGGTGGGCCTTGCCTGACGCCGATGTCGAGCTCCGGGATGCCCTCGGCGGGCTCGTGCCGACGACGGTGCTGTCGTGGTCGGTGCCGCTGGCCCGACCGCACCTGGGCCGCTTGCTCGTCGTCATCGTCCATTAGTCGCTTGACGCTGATCTAGATGCCAAGTCATATTACTCAAGCAAGCGAGACATCCAGTCATGGAGTTGATTTTGCTTGGAAGGCTTTCTACCGAATTCCAAAGGACAAGTCAATATGATAAAGGACCTCGTAGAGCGGGTGTCCTCCACCCAGTGCGGCTGAGTAGCCAGCGGCACCACTTGAGATCTCCTGCTGCATGGAAGACATGGAGTCTCGCAGTCTCCGGATCTCATTTCGCGCAAGAAGTGCAGTTGTTGTGGGTAGACTTCTCGTGGTAGTAGTTGTGGTTGGGATGACTGGAACTGCTGCAGCTGCTGCAGCCTGACCAGCACCAGGGTCTGCAGCTCCAATGGCTTTTGCCGAGACAGTGGTGGCCATGGAGAATAGAATCGTCAGGCAAAGCAAGCTGTCTGTGTTGAAGAGTTGTTTGCGAGCTGTCGAGGGAGACATGGCACTGTCTTTCTCTCTCTCTCTTTCAGCTATCCTGTGACGAGCTGGGCAGCGGAGGCAGGCCGTAAACGGGAGTCATTGAGAAGACTGCCCCACCACCACTTGGCGGTGGAGAAATTGGTTTTGGACTCGGGTGACGTCAACGGGCCGTCGTCTCCTTCGCCTCTGCGTGGGTAACGAGGGTCAATCGACCGCCGCCGTCGCCCCTTTGGGGCATCTCTAAAGTGGCAACATGTACTAGACACCGACGCCCTGTCTGTCGCGCAAGCGAACACCCCATCGACTGAACTGAAGGCAGACACGAAAAAAAAAATAGCACTCGACTTTGATTGAGTGGGCGCGTGGGACACTCCTGGGAGGCTCTAGATTATAACAATTCTACGGGCTCGTTTGCACTGCTCTAAGCTCGCGTAGTGTGTGTTAGTGGAGCGTATAGCTCACAAAATGGTATACCTGTACGTGCGAATACATATTATGGGGGACACGCACACTAAATGAAAGCCAGGCGTTTTGAAAGTGGGCAATCTTCCGCAAGAGGTTCTGACTGGACTGTTCAAGTGTCTTGGCTTTCCAAGTGCCACCTTTTACAAGGCAATACAAGTGGTGTGTACGCAAACGCTTCTTAGAAGGCGGCGCTCGGGCACACACCTGCAGCTTTCTGGTTTCGGGGGGGGGGGGGAGAAGGGAGGGTACACCTTCAGCTGGTTTCTGGCCCCATCTCGTGAGGAAAAACTTGTTTTCAACGTTTTTGCACTAGGGCCTGGGTCAAACTCGAACGAGGCGACCCGCCACCAGCCGACTGGTTAGACTAGGCCGGGGTCTGGCGCCCGGCCGAGAAGAAAAGACATGTCTTTCGGCCGGGCGTCTCGAAAGACAATCAGCCAGACGGACGGGCCGGTCAAATTGGCTTTCTTTTGAGCGACGCGGCAGCGCCAAATGAGATTTGTCTGCTGCCCTGGCCGTCCCGCTTCGGCCCATTGACCGGGCGTGGGTGGCCCTGCTGGTTGTTTGCCCCGGTCCCCGGCGCCCATTCCCCCACCCCCCTCTTAACTGATGCATTTCCACCCTCCCCATTTGATCTCCTTAACCGAGAACGCCATGCATTTTTGACGAACGCAACACGACGCATCCCACGCGCGACACACGCACGCACGCACCGACACATGCAGAGGTGCACGCCGAACGGGCGGCGAGCACATTTGTATACATTTCGGAATACCACCGTCCTGGTGTATGGAGATGGATCAGCCTCGCTAGAAATTTGATTAGCCTTTCGGGGGTGCAGCAGACTCGGCTCTATCCGGCCCGGACAAAAAACGGCGCGCTGCAGATGTTTTTGCAGACCATGCTGGCGTGCGCAGCGGGCCTGCAGCTGCGCAATTCTGCAGTCCTTGCTGGAAACGAGCCGTTGGACGTGGTCTATCTGCTGAGCGACCTCGACACCACCAGGGATCCGGCACTTCGCCTGCATCTGGAGCACGTCGTGACCACAACTGCAGAGTTGGTTCGGTTGTAGAGAATCGGCCTCTTGCGCGCACGGTTCTCCGGGTTCGATTCTTGATGGAGCCACTACAGATCGAGGACTTCCCTCTCAATGGATTTTCTCGTGCCATCGCTGCCCTAGACTACAGATGGCGTTCCTCCGAATGTCTTTGGCTAATAATGCGACTCTAGACGGAAAGGCGTCAGGCGAAAGGAGATGGGTGTGCTATATGGGCCATTGACGGCCTCCTATCGTTGCCCCTAATCCAACAACAACAACGAGGGTTGAACAGCTCGTTCGCTGCAGGCCTTTCCAACGTTTGTTGCCGGTCAAGGGTTTCGATGCTCGCTTCTCACTTCTCCACGAAGCGCAGGACTCACAACAACTCTGGTCCAGTGCAGTTGCAGAGGTCAGCACCAGGCGCCAGCTCTCAGAAGCGCTGTCCTCACTGAAACTGTCCTCCAACGGATCTACTGCGAGGAAATCCTTGCCAAACGCTCTGGAGTTCCTTCAGAAGGGACTCATTTCAAAGAGTGAAGCGCCAGCAACCGTCGTAGTTTTCTTGGTTGGACCCAACGCTCTGTAGCGGCCAGTGATTGGCTGTGCGAATCTTGCTATACGCAATAAAACGGCACCTGAATTGCTGGCCAGGTCAAGAGTAAGCGATATAAAATAAATGTCAACCACTGGTCGCCCAGAATGAAATGGATCGTCGACTTCTTCAAGCCGACGGATTCGGTCATCCTGCAAGCCGCAGTCATCGTCGTCCCTTCCGCAGCCGAAGAATGCAGAACCAATCCAGCCAAGTTGCTCTACCAGTACAGGTCCAGCGGCGTCGACTGCAGCTGCAGCTACGCCGAGAGCTCCACAAACAGCCTGCCAGCGACGCTTATGAAAAAGATCCTGGAGAGAATCGGTTTGGACGGACTGACGGACGGACGGACGGACGGACGGACGGACGGACGGACGGACGGACGGACGGACGGACGGACGGACGGACGGACGGACCGGGCGGACGGACGGACGGACCGGGCGGACGGACGGACGGACCGGGCCGACGGACGGACGGACCGGGCCGACGGACGGACGGACAGACGGACGGACGGTCGGACGGTCGGACGGACGGACGGACGGACGGACGGACGGACGGACGCACGGACGGACGGACGGACGGACGGACGGACGGACGGACGGACGGACGGACGGACGGACGGACGGACGGACGGACGGACGGACGGACGGACGGACGGACGGACTGGGCGGACGGACGGACGGTCAGAAGAACCTAGTGCGTCTTCAGATGCGCACAGGGCCAAATTCCCTAGGAGCGCCCGTCGCAATCCCTTCAAAATTCACCACAACTCTGAAGGAAAGGGGGTAGTGGTCACCTCCTGCCTGAACGTCATGAAGGACTGCGCATTCTTCTGGCAGCTGGTGACCGCCGGGGCGTTCCTCTTTGCACTGATCTCTGCTGCTGCGCTCGGTTTCGCCGCCATGTGCGCCATTGGAAGGAATCACATCAGGTGGGCATAGAAGCTGGCGGGCAGGAGGACGACCGTTGCTTCGTCTTGCACTGAACACGATATGTCCAGATGAACCTGCACCTACTATGATGCATGCTTAGGTATCTTTCGGTGTTCGCCAGTCACCACACCGCATCTCCGTGCGCACTGTTCCAGCCAGCCGGACGACAGCTGGCTGCAGAGACCCTCCTCCCTGGGGCTGGGCGGTTCGAGCACGATCGACGAGCTAGAGGAGTGCCGCCGCGTCTCCGAGAAGAAGCGGACGGCCCGCCGCGATCGAGCCCACAGCTCCTCGAGCCTGCCGCACCCCCGGAGAGCGCAGCTGGCCAAGCTCCACCTCAGACACACCACCAACGCGCTGGGCGTGGCCGCTGCGCCGACGACTGGCCCTGCAGGGCCCAACACGCCTGGCGCGTCGTCCGCTATCGCCTCCTTGGCGTGTTAGCCCCGTTTTCTGCGGCTTGTTGAGAATACAAAGGCGCGTGCAAGTGTAGACTTTATGAGTTGGCAACTAGCCGTACGGACGGATGTCTTTCTTAGACACCCGCAGCCAGCTCTTCTAGAGCCCGTGCTCGACGTCACACTCCGTCTTCGCTGACCCATTCGGTCACGCACCCAGGTAGAACTTTTCTACCGGATCCCACCCACTGGCAGTCTATCCTGCTAGACTGTTGTCTTTTCAAAGAGCCCGTCGTGTGCCGCCGAGGCACGCGACTTTTGTCGGTGGCGGGCACGAGCAGGTACCGCTTTAGCGGTCCGCCGACGCCTCCATTGTTTGCCCCTCCCCCCCCCCTCCCCCCACCTGAGAGCCCCCCCCCCCCCCTACTCGCTGACTTTATGACTTTGTCGCTCGCGTCACTCGCGCGCCAGACTTTCAAGAGAGGGCCAAGGACGCAAGACGGCGGAAACGCGCGCGGCACTTGTCACCTTTGAAAAATTAAAAAAAAATTGAATCGAAAAAAGAGATACGGTAAATGGACAAGGACAGAAAGGCACAGAGAAAGGTGAGCGGCGCTCAAACAACAAACGGAGAACTCCACCCCGCATTTAGCGCATGATGCCGCCGAATGTTACTTACCGTAAACCCTATGAATGATTAGCCCCATAATTAGCCCAACCCCTACAATTATTCGCCTTCCCCTAATCGGACCATTGTCTAAAAGGTGCACTTTCAATGTTCCTAACCCCATTCAACCTGGGCTGGGCTGGGGTGATAAGGTATTTATGAGGGTGGTGGGGGTGAGCTGGACATACCGTAAACCCTATAATTAGCACCCCCCCCCCTATAATCCCCCTCCCCCTTTCCCCCCCCCCCCCTTTCTCCCCCCATCAAACACTTTTTTTTTTTTTTTTTTTTTCGGGCGGCCCCCCCCCCCCCCGCCGCCACAAAAAAAAAACCCCAAAATTTACTGATGATTGGTGATGCCTGTTCCAGGCGAACAAACCCTTGATGGAGCGTCGCCGTCGAGCCCGCATCAACGCCAGTTTGCTGCGTCTCAAGGAATTGACAGCCGAGTTTGCGCGTCAGGTACACGTTTCATGGTGCTATTTCGGTGTGTTTTCTTTTGTCACACATGACACGTACATATGACTAGCGCGCTCGCGCGCGCCTCGCGGCGCGCAGGCAGCCCCCCGCCCGCACGAGGCGCGCCACGCCCCCCGCAAAAACAAAACCCACCCCCCCCCCCCCCCCCCCCCCCCCCCCCCCCCCCCCCCACGATACAGGCACGTTTGTCAGGCACAGACACGTACGCGTCCCTCCACCAGGGTGATTAGCATAAGGTGGGGGGCATACGATTTCGGACGGCGCGCACATAGCGTAAATCCTACAATAGAGCCCCCTCCTATAGTGCCCTCGGGTAAGGCAAGGTTGAAATAATAGTGCCCCCCCCTCCAATAGTACCCCTGGGGGAAGGGGGTATGTTGTGCACACTATTGGAGAATTTGCGGTAAACACCCAGAGACGTGCGGGGGGATTCCCAATTTGTACGGGGGGGGGGCTGTGGGGGCAACTTTCCGGTTCACGGTTCTCGATTATTTTGCGTTATTTTCCAGCATAAAAGCTCGGCAGAACGCATCGAAAAGGCGGACGTGTTGGAGTTGGCCGTGCGCTACATCACCGATTTGCGGAGCGGTGGCGCCCCGGTCGCGAACCCAAGACCTCCGGCCGAGTTTCTGGCCGGCTACTGCGAGTGCCTGCGACAAATTCAAATTTTGCGCCAAAAGTTGTCGCCTACGCCTGGCGGCACCGACGCCTACGAAGGTCTCTGCGCGTTCCTATCGGACCAGCTGCAAGCGATGATGCTGGCGCGGCCACCCGCCAACGCCACAAATAGTGGCTGCTTGGACAGCAGCCACTCCGTGTGGCGTCCGTGGTTTTAGCGCGTTTTTGAATTTTGCGCGTAAATACGGACGGTGATACAATACCGTATGAAATACGGTTGCTCTTTTTGCACGCGTCGTGCGTCTTATGGGTACTTACTTGCGTGATGCTCATTTCTTTGACACTGTCACAACTTGAAAGAAAACCCAGCTAAGCCGATGACGCACCACTGAATATCCACATCGAAACATGAACAAAACAAAATATGCATTGTACATGTGGCGTGCCCATCCATTTCTACTGAATTTCAAATGCGCGGTCAACAGTAGACCTTGAAAATATGTAGCACACGTTCACAACTGCAGTGGTTATAACGTGTACTGGGAAACCTAAGCTCAGTGAACCAGTGAACCAGTGAACCAGTGAACCGAGAGAAACACACCATAATATTTTAAATGCGTTGACTCTCGTTGCTCAACCGTTAAATACTAAAACAACGCGTCACACGCCACAATTTTTACAATAGGTTAATCTAAGTAATCCTATAGTTGTATTTTATTTTATTTCTTAGGCTTACGCTTAAGCTTAAGCTTAGGCTTTTGCGTAGGCTTCAGGCTTGTGCGAGCGCGCGCATGTCCACATGCCTGCACACCTAACATGCACGCGCGCATGGGCGTGCACGCACGTGCTCTCTGCAGGCACGCACGCACCCTTGCACGCACGCACGCACGCGCGGCACGCACACAAGCACATGCACGCACGCGCGCAGGCACGCACCGCACAGATACACAAGGACACCCACGCCCGCACGCTCACACGCGCGCACGCTCGCACAAACGCACAAGCGCGCACGCACGTGCACGCGTTCAGGCTCGCACGCATGCGCGCGGGCACGCAGACATGTGGACATGTACGCGCTTGCACAAGCCTGAAGCCTAAGCCTAAGCAAAAGCCTAAGCATAAGGCAATCCTCAAGCACGCACGTGCGCGCGCACAGGCACGCGCACACGGGCACGCTCGCACGAACCCGAACCTAAATCCTGAGTCTAAGCCTATTAGCCTAAGCCTATTGTGTGTGATCGCGTTGTTAGCATTTTAAAGCACTGAGCGTCAACGCATTTAAAATATTATGGTGTGTTTCTCTCGGTTCACTGGTCCACTGGTTCACTGGTTCACTGAGCTTAGGTTTCCCCGTGTACTGTATATGGACTAATCGAATCATGATGGTTGAAAAATTAAAATGCTTTCGTGAAGAATTTATTGTTGTTCAGCACCAGAATATTTATGGCTCATATAGAACATTTCGTAGCCGACCGTGTTAATTTGTGATTTTTTTACATTATTTGGTTTGTCTACTTAAATTGTGTTGTGTTTCGCGTGCGATTCTTGTAGTGCGTTGCGTGTATTCCTTACGTGTAATAAAGTTGTTAGTCACTATCTCTCTCTCTTGTCATTGTCTTGACATCTCTTGTCAATGTTCGTGTCATACCGGTGTACGCGTTTTGCATCGAATTTTACAAGGAAAAAACAACAGAAAAAATCCAGAAAGAATGTCGCGTGTCTACGGCGCGTTGTGTCGGGCGGGCGACGCCCTAATTCTGCCGTTTCTGCCACATCGGATTCGGCCCGTGTGGAACCATCCCGCCGGCCCCAAGACCGTCTTCTTCTGGGCACCCACCATTAAATGGGTTTGTTCGTATTTTCATTTTCAACCATTAGCAGTTGAGTTATGCCTGTTATACGTATTATTAGCAGCATACCTGTAACTGGGGGGTGGAAGAGGGGGTTTGAGGCCCCTGGGCATACGTGGGCTCAGGGGGGTGTAAGGGGGGGTCACCCTCTCCCTGGCTATAGCCGTCCCGCTTTTTTGCGGTAGGAGGAGGAATTTGGCCGTGCAGGAGGAAATTGGCCGGCCGTGCATTTGGCCGAGGAATCAAATTTGGCCGTGCAGGTCACCCCCAACGACTTTTGAAAAATCCCAGTTTCGCCCCCCCCCCCCCTCAGCTTCGATGGCCAGTTACACCTCTGGAGGAACCCCCCCCCCCCTGGCCATCACCATCCCGGATAAGTTGCGGGAAACCCTCTCTCATTATTGAAAAATTGGGTGAATATGCGTGTTTTTGTGTCATTGTAGTGTGACCCAAAAACGCTTAAGAAGCGCTATTTAGGCGTTGTTTTGGCACATTTTGGACCAAAAAGCACCGATTTACGCGCTATTTTGGTGCGAAATCTTCCACTGCGACAACCCCTCCTCCAAAATTTCCGATCCCGGAAATTTTACCCGGGATGGCTCTTGACCCCCCCCCCCCCTCGAAACCCCCAGCCACCCCCCCCCCTCCCTGGCTTTTGGACCAATCTACACGTATGCCCCTGGGGCGGTGGCAGGGCGGGGCGGGGCGGTGGCGCATGAAATTATAGAAGTGTACGTCCTAATATGAGCGCACCCACTGGCGGATCCAGGGTTTTCTGACAGGGAGAGGGGGGCAAGGTCAAAAATTTTTTTCTTCAGAAATTTTCAATTGGAGAGCTATATTTGGCTGGTTGGCGCTGCAGGCAGCCCTCTTTTTGCATGTTTTTCAACATTTTCAACATTTAAAACACTACAAACACATTTGACATTTTTGCGCTTGTTAAGGTTGTTTACAGGAGGAAACGCCAGACATTTTGTCCGAATTTTCAACAGTCGCGCCGCAGGCAAGAATTTTCGATGCTAACTGCCACACCCTTGCTAAAAAACACTACACAAAACACATTTATTTTTCATTAAAGTAAGTAGTAGAGAGTCTCCAAAAATTATGGGGGTTGGGTGGGGGTTCAGGAAAACCTGGGCGTTTGGGTAGGGTGTGTGTGTGGGGGGGGGGGGGGTCAAACCCAGCACCTGGGGGGACCCCCAATCGCCACCCCAGTCATATAGGTATGGCTCTGAATTGCATGTTTGGCTTGGGAGGGGGGGGGGGTGAGTTTATAGTAGGTAGTTTTTGGTCAAAATACAGTCTGAATATCATCTTTGGTTTAGGGGGGGGGGGGTGCCTCAAGTCACAGCTATATGCCTCCCCAGCCCCCCCACCTTTTAGTCTTTAGTCTCCCATTCGACGACGCTCTCGACTTATCTCCTCCCATGTTTTTTGTCATTTCTCCTCATTTATTTCCAAATTCCCCGCAGAGTCTGGTGATCGCCGGCCTTGCGGACCTGGCGCGTCCGGCGGACAAGCTCTCGTTCGGCCAGTCGGCGGCGCTGGCGGCGACGGGGACGATCTGGGCGCGCTACTGTCTCGTCATCACGCCCGTCAACTACTATCTCTGCTCCGTCAACGCCTTCGTCGCACTCAGCGGCTACACGCAGCTCGTCCGGCTCTACAGGTACGCCACTGGATCGAGGACTTCCCTTTCGATGGATTTTCTCGTGCCGTCGCTGCCCTAGATTACAGATGGCGTTCTTCCGAAAGTCTTCGGCTAATTATGCAGCCATAGACGGGAAGGCGTCATGGAGAGGGGAGTGCTATACGGGCTAATTGACAGCCTCCTAGCGTTGCCCCTGATCCAACAACAACAACATCTACAGGTACGTGCGTGCGTGCGTGCCGCGCCATAATGCAAGGGCAAGCGAATTCTACCGTTAATCTGGCGAGAATACTTGTCAGCAGAACCGTTGTCCTTGCGTGCCACAAGTTGTGGCCCACAACTGCAACCGGGGGGGGGGTTGGGGTTTCCCCGCGAGAGTTCGAATCTCTCAGGTCACGCCACTTGTAGTGTACTAACTATCTTTTCTGTTAAATTAGTCACTACTAATATACTCTATTTTCCAAGTCGACAGTGTCACATTAAATAGTTCTGTTCGCTCGTGTGTCACTTCCGCTCATCATGCTTGGGATCACTGTAGTGTCGTTGCCAACACTACAGTTGGACCCACCAGTAGTTTTAAGACCCCACCCCCAGACCGGGTCTAGAACGCAAGAGTGGGGGAGGGATGGCCGAATTCTGGGGGGGGGGCAAAAGTGGGGGTATCTGGCCATTCTTTGAGTTATATACTGGCACTTTTTGGTTAAAAAGGTGTATAAATAGGGTCTAAACGGTGTTTGTAGCTGTTTTATGGTCATATAACACCGAAAAGCACTGAAATACGCCAACATTTACTCACTTTTGTCGTTTTAGACAGGGTGAAAATCCCTTGGGAAAATTCTGAGGCGTTGGGTGTGTGTGCGTGTGTGTTGAACAAATAGTGGGAAGAGTACCCTCCAGTTAGTTGTGTGGTATACATGTTGTACATTGTACATACAATTGTACATTGTAGTGCACCTGTGTGTGTAAAACGAGCTATTCATGTATTTGTATGGCCATTCGATGCATTTGTGGATCACAATAGCTCTGAAACACCCTCTACAAGGTATATTTACACTAATATATGGCACCTTACATCGTTTAATTTAGTCGTTTTATTTACATCGTTTAATTTAAACCCTCCTTTAACTTAGAAAAAATTTTTTAATTAAAGCAAAAATAAAAAAAACGGCCGATTTTTTTCAAAAACCATCTCTATGCGTGCTGTATGGTGCGTGCTGTGTGCGTGCGTCAATGCATGCGTGCACGTTTGGCGCGTCGATTCACTGTCAATTCGCAGACCAGTTTTCTTCTCACGCGCACACTGCTCTCTTCGGCTAGCGAAAGTCTCGCAGGCTCAGCATAGAAACGTTAGAAAGGCACTGGCTAGTCACTATCGAAAATATGCGTATAAAGCGGGCAAAATAACCGCGCGACCGTAGGCATAGACTGCGTTTTAAAAATATTGCCACGTTAATTAATCAAGTAAGCACCCTATGGGCTTAGGTATGCGCGTTGGCTGAAAACGGCTGGCTCTAAAGCGGCGATCCAATTGAACTCTTGGGGAGGGGTGGTAGTAGGTCTGGGGAAGGAGCTACGGTGTATACGTATACGTTGTTCTGGCTGTGGCTCTGGGAGATAGGCAAGGGGACGCTCCCTCATCTTAACGCGGGCCTTGGCGGTGTGTCTCTACAAAATGCTGCACTTCGAACGGTTCCCGGAACGATTGGTCTCCGCTTCGGTCGTCGGCCTGCCCGCCTTCAGCGGTTTGGCTCTCGGGGCCTCTTCGGGCGCCACCTCTGAAGCGCTGACGTCATCGATGTAGCGCATCTGAGAGGACTCCATGGGGCTTCTGCTCGGCTGGCCAGGTGGTGGAGCGGCTCTCGGGAGCGTGTGGGCCTGCTGGGCAGCGCTGGCTCTCTGCTCCAGGGGACTCTCAGCGGTGGAGCTGTCGCCGCGCCGGTGGAAACGGTCCCGGATGCCGTGCACCGCGCTGCTAATCCGCTCGACGAGAGAGCGCTGCCGGCGCACCTTGCTCGGCGAGCCATGGCGAGAGCCGGGCATCTCTGGGGCGCCTTGGAAGTGCAGTCGCTGCTCGGTGAGCTGCTCCGGCTTGAGCGTCAGCACTTCAGCCGTGAGCTCTGGTGACTTGGCTTTGACCTGAGCAGTCAACTGTGGTTTAGGTAGGAGTAATAAATGATAACCCTACCTACCTACCTTGAATGGTTCTGTAGTCTGCTTTGCCTTGGTCCTTGGCATTGGTACTGGGGCTGCAGCACTGGAGCCAGTAGCTGGTGATCCAGATGAGTCAACGTTTGCAGGCCATCTTTGAACCCTCGCCTTGTAAATCTCATGAACCTTATCCTCTTCATTTTCTTTGTTCTTTCCCAGTGGAGTCACATGCACTGTGCCATAGACATCATAGCCTTCATAGTGTTGTTGCTTTGGGAATTTGCGAACTTTTTCCTTTGCATTTTCACTGGTGACTTCAGTGGTTTTGTGCAGCACCATAATCTCGCCTGGCTCTGCTTGAGGCACATTTTCCTGTCGCGTGACTCTCTTCATTTGTATATGAACTGTGCTTGGTCCTGGAGAGGACTCTTCATTCTTGGGCCACTTGATATTGGGTTGCATGGTCTCATCAGTGTCTTCAGCAGTCATTCTCAAAGTGTCAAGCACTTCTATTTGCGGTGGCAGTTGTGCAGGCACTTTGCTGGGTGGCCTGTATGTTACTGAGATGATGTTCTGAGATTGGGTGGAGTCTTCTTGATTTGTCCAGTTGATGTGCTGTTTCTGAGCCTGATCTGGAGAAGTTCTTCTTAATGAGGTTGCAGGTTGTCCATGCTGCGCTGGTCTGTAGGTGACGCTCATGATGTCAGGGCCAGTTGTTGACTCTGGCTGTTTTGGCCATTTGATGTGATGCTTCTTGTCCTCATCCATGTGTTCAACAGTCTTTGGCAAGAGTTCTTCAGTTGTGCCATGATCATACTGGCTCACCTCAGACGTGGGCTTAGAGTCTCCTCTGGAGAAGACCTTGTTGACAACCTGCTGCACAACTGATGGACTTTCAGGTTGAAATTCCTGGTTCTGAGGCCATTTGATTCTTGCTTTGGCCTGCTCATCTTCATCTGTCTGGTCGCTGATTTTGTGCAGTGTGTCACCTGCTTGAGCCACATGAATGGGAAACACATGCTGCATTGTCACGACACCAGGCTTGGATTCTTCATGCTTGGGCCATTTAATGTGGACCACATTCACATCATCCAACTCTTCAGCTGCCTTTGACAAATCAAGCTCTTGAGTTATTACAGTTCCAGAATCTTCATTCTTGGGCCACCTCTTGACAACTTTGTATTTGTCTGTCTCACTCAGTGTTTCTTTAGCTTTCTTGAGTCGTCTTCTCGTGACTCGTCCACCTTCACCATCAGAGCTGTCTGACTCACTTGATGATGTTGGTGTGGTGCTTTGCTTGGATCCCTTCTTCTTGAATTTGCCACCAATACCTTCAGCAAAATCTTTCACTTTATCAAAAGTGCCTTTGGACTCGAAACTGCACTGCTCATTCTTTGGCCAGCGTATCTTGCTTGATTCCTCTTCGGTTGTGACCTCAGTCTGTTTCTTCAGTTTGTAGCGCCTGACTCGCTGCTTGGCTCCTGCCTTTTCTTCATCAGACGAGCTAGCAGAGGAAGCAGACCTTGGTCTCATTGCTGCACTGCTGCTGGATGTTGTGGTTATGAGCTCGCTGTACTCTTGGTTCATGGGCCATTTGATAGTGTGCCTGCCACTTTCATCAGTTGCCTCGATCCTTTTCTTCAGCTTGACTCGGCTTACTCTTTGTTTGGCGCCCAGTTCATCTTCAAAGTCAGAGCTGGAGTAGCTGGAGGGGCTGCTGGAGCGGCTCTTGGTGAACTTGCTTCTGAGACTGCTTGCAACGTCTTTGGCCTTGTCGAAGAAGCCCTTATCCTCAGGACTGCATTGTTCATTTGCAGGCCACCTGATCCGTGCTTTCTCTGCCTCGTTAACAGCTTCCTGCACTTTTCGAAGCTTGGTTCTTCTCACACGACTCTTAGAACCAGCTTCAACTTCCATGTCCGAGCTTGAATAGCTGCTACTGCGTGATCTTGCTCGCGTGTGTACTTTGAACTTCCCTTTGATGTCGCCAGCCGTGTCCCTGGCTTTGTCTAGCAAGCTATGTTCTCTGACAGGGCATTCCTCATTCTTAGGCCAATGAATCCTGCTCTTCCCGCCGTCATCCGTAGCTTCGTCAGTTCGGCGCAGCTTTCTGCGATGCACTCTCATTCGAACAATTGCAGTGCCATCGTGTTGCTCTTCGTCTGAGCTTTCAGAGGTGCTGCTCTTGCTGCGTCTGCGCCAGAAGATGGTGGTGTGCTTCATCTGAACCCTCTCTCCTTCGTTGCACTCTTGATTCTGTGGCCACTTCTGCACAGTGTGTTTGGCGTCCTCATCCACTGCTTCGGGTTGTCGTTTCAACTTGCGGCGTTTCACGCGCATCGCTTCAAGCACGCCTTGTTTATTGAAGAGTTCAGCGTCGGAGCTCTCAGACCCACTTGTGTCGCTGTCTTGGCCAATGCCAAGCTTCTGCTTAATTCCACCAAAGAAGCGACCCAACGCGCCTTCTTTCGCGCAGGCCTCTTCACAGTCTTCGTTCTTGGGCCATCGTATGCGCTTTGCTTCATCTTCCTGGACCGCCTCAGAAAGTTTTCCGAGATTTCCATCCTGAGTGGGTGAAGCCAGGTTGGGAACAATGATCTGGATACCGTCGACCCCCTCTTGATTCACTGGCCACCGTATGTGACCAGTTGACTTGTCGTCAACTTCGTCATTTGCTCGCTGCAGTAGAACCTCATCATCAGCGCCGCCAACTTTGTCGAAGACCTGGTTGACGAGCTGTCTTGCCGAGACCAGCTCTGACTGCTCTGGGAAGTCGTCGGGAAAGTCTCCGGAGCCCCCAGTGGACGTGACGACTCTCTGCGTGGTGCGCACTGAAGCGCCCGTTTCGCAGTTTTGTCGAGTCAGTTGTTCGCGCGATCTTAATCCGAATCCAGTGGCGTAGCCAAGGGGGGGGGGGGAAGCTCCCCCGGGGGACCAAACCCCCCCCATCCTCCGAAGCTAAAATTTTTTAACTTGGTACCCTCTGTTGCAAAGTGCCGATATGGGCATTTTTCTCAATTTCAATGCAAATAATGATGAAAACGACACTAAAGAGCCAAATTTTCGCCTGCGGCGCATTGTTTTGCATTGAAAACCGTGAAAGTTCGTTATGCTACTCTAAAAAATTTGGCTGCGGCGCTATTTCGAGCACGGAAATCGACCGCTTTGACAACATTGCTAACTTTTTGGTGTGAATATAGTCAGACAAACGAGCGCAAAGCGTGTAAACAGATTGGATGAGAGAGTGTCTAAAGCTTCCCCAGCCGAAATGGCGCAATCTCGAAAAAATTCGACAGGGTCCCCCCCTGTTGCAAAATTGAGAATTTGGCCGAGATTGGACTTCCCCCCCCCCCCCCCCCCCGAAATAAAGTTCTGGCTACGCCACTGTCCGAATCCCTCACCGACGCCGTCGTCGCCAGTCTCCGTCGTGGTAATTCGAGTCGTCGTTTTCGTCACGACTCGACCATCGGCGTCGTCATTCACGAATCCGCCGTCGTCATCGCCAACGACGCGACGCCAGGACGTGCGTGTCGTCTCCATGCGTGCCGGTCGCCGCCGACGCCTTTTATTCTTCTCTCTCTGCAGGGGCCACTCTAAAGCGTCGGTCGCCGTCGGCGGTGCGGCGGCGTCGTCGCGTTGCCGACAATCCCCCCCTAGT
The DNA here is from genome assembly GCA_030248085.1 of Paralinhomoeus sp. GSCO2_6. Taxonomy (NCBI): domain Eukaryota; kingdom Metazoa; phylum Nematoda; class Chromadorea; order Monhysterida; family Linhomoeidae; genus Paralinhomoeus; species Paralinhomoeus sp. GSCO2_6. The sequence goes on from JASAMY010002865.1 coordinate 24,086, forward strand.
GCGAATTGCGCGAAATCCCGCTGACGCGGCGTCGGCTGGTTTTGCCAGCGTATACACCACTGACTCACGCACCATTCGCCCGTATGCCGACGAACGCCTACTAGGAGGGTGCTTGCGCCGCGTTGCGTCTAGCGCCGCGCAAACCCTGGCCGCGCGCGCCACCGCTCTAATTCGGCAGTTCTTGCAGTGCGCTGCGGCCTGCGAGGTTGTCGGCTGTGCGCCGCCGCGCCACATGTCGTCGCTACGGCGTGGCGACGGCCTTAACCTCAGCTCTTCTCTCTCTCTCTCTCTCGCCGTCTGTCTGCCTGTCCTCCTCCCTGTGAGCGACGAAAGGACGTTGCTGGCTTGCTGGCTGCGGCCTGCCAGCAACCCAGTCGAACGAGACAACAGCTCGAGCGAGAGAGAGAGAGAGGCACAGAGACACGACGAGAGTTATGGGCGCGCGCGCCTGCCGTCCGGCAGCCACTAAATCGGCGAGCGCGCAACGCGCCGCCGCCGCCCGCGTTCGGTTGTTCGGCCTCTCCTAGCCGGCTGGCGCCTGCGCTGCTGCTGCGTCGGAGAATCGGTGACCAACTCGTGGCACGGACGCACACACTGACTCTCAGGGCACAGACGCACCGACACCCGAACGGACGTGTCACACAGTCATCCGCATTGCAAATGAATGGCGTTGCTTGCTGCGGAAGGTAAGCTAAGCTAGGTACGCGGATGCATCATCGTGCCGACGCATTCCCAGATGTTGACAGAGAACGCTGTTGCAACAATATATGACCACTGGCATCCATCTACAGCACTGGTCTACTGGGGGGTAGTGTATACAGTCAGACATTCTGCAAGACCAGCAGCTTGGTCGGTGAGAAGGTACCAAATTGGACAACACGCAGATTTCCAAGGAGACACAGTATTCCTTCAGCCAACTTGGGGAAAGGAGGCAGACGCATTCTCTAGTGTACTGTGTACATGGTAACTGACAATTGCGCTCTACAGCTCTGTCACGCCATAGACAAGAGAAGCAGTCAGTCGCCCAGGCTGGCGTCGTCGTAAACAACGGTCAGACGGATGCATATCCAAGCGGATTTGCGCGTGGGTGCTGCACCGTCTCGCTAGGCTAGGCAGCTGGGCGAATGCCGAAACTGTGACAGCAGTAGACGTCAGCGGTTGGTGTGGGGCCGAGGTTACATATGCGAGCGTACATTGAGAGCTGCAGGAAGAGGGAAGGAGGAATGTTTGCCTATTGCCGCGATGATGGCTGCTGCCCTAGGCTGAGGAATGTGGATCGGCCCCGGGATGCGCCCGCCGTCTTCTGTTTGCGAAGGAAGGCGAGACGCCAGACGAGCATGCGCGTGCGTACGTATGTATGTGTACTTGCGACCAAAAGACGTTGCCAACAGACCAACTATGTACATACGAAGCATTGTGTCGAAATTACCGAGGACGGCGACAATTTCGACGAGATTTTCGCGCAGCAGCGCCGCCACTACAATGTACTAATGGTGGCGGACTGTTGATGCGCCACTGCTTGATGAATCTCTGCGGTGCTGAAATCTAGACTGCCTGGCTCGGCATGCGTGCGTGGGCGTTCTCTGCCACGGCATTTTTTGACCGCATTATGCAAATTTCTTCGGTTCTGTTCAGACACCGCTGGTCGCACCCCGAGCCCGCCATTGAGGAAGGCAAAGAGCAAGATGATTTTCTATCGCTTTGATGGAAGTATAGAAGAAGAAACTTAACAAACGGCGCCCTTTGGAATCAGCCTTATTATTATCGAATATTAAAATGCCGAGAAGCTTGTGTAATGCATAGCAGAAGCGAAACTCAAGCCGATAAATAGCCTTGCATAGTGATTGAAACGCGTTTTTTTGTATGGCGCACTCTGCACTTGCACTGTCACTCTGCTATGCGATGTTGGTGTTTGAAGACTTGGGGGGACCCCGGTGTGAGTTTGGGGGGACTGCCTAAAACGCAACCAGTAGAGTGTAGTAGAATGCTCCATTTTTGACAACTCTCATACTCGGTGAACGCAACAGTGTTGGTTTTGACGAGTTGGCCGTTTGGGCGGCCTATAGTTTGTACTTGACTGCGGTACGATACTTTTTGTACACCACCTCAAGGTCGAATTGGCTAACCTACCGTAAATCCTCTAATAGTGCTCCTGGGTGCCGTGCAAGAAGTACCATACGATTTGCATTGTACAGAGATACACAGTGGCAGTGATGTAGAAGTGGTGTGTATACCGCTGCAGCCATCCATGAACAACATTTCAGTATTTTGAACTGTTAAAGTCACCTAAGGAGCGCAATTCAACTCCAATAGTGCCCCCAGGCGAAAAGAGGTTGAAAGTATAGTGCCCTGGGGCACTATTCTAGGATTTACGGTAAGCCTATTCGCATTCTCAACAGGTTTGCCCAAGGGGTTTACGATATGTACTCTGCTTGGTAACCAGTTTGCATTGCTACATATTAACGTATACAGTAGTTTGCTCTTTTCTCATTTGGTTGCAGCACAACAACAACAACAACAACAACTTTTAAATGTCCAACCTCTGCAACGCATATCAACTATGAAATTTCATTGCACTCTGCGGAGTCGACTGGTTCCTGTTCTTTCGAGTTGCCCGTTCCATCGCATTGTGAGGCGAGACTGCAGCGGTTCTTAGGCCGAGCAACTTGAGCGCCTCCTCTCTTAACTTGGAGCTGCAGAGCAGAAGCAAATAGGGGTTGTTGCAGGCCAGCAAGTCCATACGACTAAAGCCACCGGACGCGAGAGGCTGTCATCGCGTGACGTCATAGCGACGGCGAGAAAAGTCGCCAGGAGAATGCAGATGACATGGGAAAGGGTGCAGCGGCCATGACGCGCCAAGAGCGTGGACGCGCACGCAGCACGCACGCACGCAGGCAGGCGCGCACGCACGCGCGCGCACGCACGCACGCACGCCTGAGCGGTCCGCTGCGCACTATCCCAAGTTGACAACGCCAAAGGCGGCCAGTTTCAGCTCGTCTCTGAGCTTCCTCGTCTGCGCACACAGCGCCTGCCTTTTCACCTTCATTTTTCTTGCCTCCAGTACAATCTTCAGATAGAGTGCGGACATGAAGACGCACACTGCGACCAGTAGCAGAAAGGACAGTCCATAGGCGATGGTGAACGCGACACCGGAGACCTTGGCGCCCACGTAGGAGGAGTTGGGCAGTCGGTAGAAGCGCCTCTCCCCCTGCAGCACTAAAGGAACGTAGAGAAAGGGAGGCAGCCACTGAACGGCCAACGCCAGCCGCACTCGACTTTCGCTCCAGAACTGAACAGGCAACGGGTAAGTTGTTGAATATTCAAAGTCGGGAATGTCCAATGTCCAGTGTCCAAGGGAGCGGCGGGCTCCCGCCCCCTCCATTGAGAATATACCGCAAACCCTATAATTAGCCCCCGGGGGCTAATAGTTTCGTTCGAGCTCTAGGAGGGTGTATCATTATAGGGGGGCTAATTATAGGGGGGCTTATAAACTGGAAGTGTCGATGAGTGGGAAGATGTGTGGGAAAAACGGCGCGTGGAGGCGATTTTTAAAGGAAAAAGGCGCTGTGCACACACGTTGGTACACTCTAACACACTCTCACACAGTCTCACATATGCACATTCGTGTACATACATACACATATACGCGACCATACATACACCCAGACGTAGAAAATGTCGCCTTTCAGACGATGGTCCATTTTGAGAGCGGGTGTAATTATAGGGGGGCTTATTAATTCAAAGTCGTCTTAGGAGGGTGTATGATTATAGGGGGGCTAATTATAGGAGGGGCTAATTATAGGGTTTACGGTATTCCATTGAAACGTTGAACAATATTCCGTTACCCCCCGTTGAAATTGGCCTTCAAAGGGAGAGGACAAGTGGCGCGTGGGGCGTACGTAGGTTCCGCTCACTTTCAGTGACAAAAGATGAAGAAAACGACGTTCAATTATAGCCAATTATCGAAAAAAATGAACATTTTCGGTGCACATTTTGGTGGCCTGCCACTATTGCCCTGTGTCCTGAGAAATTTCAACAGAAAAACTTCACCCCATTCAGCCCAAATTGTCAGCCCTTCCCATTGAAAAATTCTGCTTACGCTACTGGGCATGTCCATCATATTTCAGACGATAGAGACAACTACGTACTTACGTACATACATACCTACTTACGTTTGCAAGTAGAACTACAATGCCGCGACACTACTTATTCTACTATAGTTTGTTAAAAAAAATGGCACTGGCTGTTTTTTGGCGATTTTATGTTACGCAGCAAAAATTTGTTAAGAAGATGATAAATCAGTGGCTAGAGGAGCCGGAGTGGCGTACTGGCGATGTGAAAAATCTTAAATCGGAAAACATGCATCCCACAACTTGAGGCAACACCAAAATTTCGACTTTTTATCCAGTGGACGGATTTTCTTGAAAATTGCAGCGTTGGTAGCTCCATGTAGGCTCATCTCAATCCCCAAATATCGACTCGATCGGATCACGCGTCGTCGAGATATAAGCACTGGAAGAAGGCACCGAAATTTCGATTTCCATTGTAGTGCCCCAAAACAGCGAAAATATGTCACAAAGGGTTTAAATCTTTGTCGGAGAGAAAAATGTTAAACAGGTGGGATGTAGCGCTGCGTAAGGGCTTTCCAACCATATTAAAACTTTTCGATTTATGCGAGCGGTGAATGTATTACAGTGCGTTTTACAGCATTGCATCGATGAATCGGTGCAACCATGTCACATGTTGTTTGGAGTTGTCGAGAAATCGAGAAATATGTGCACCAAGCAATAGGGCACATATAGGAGTATGACATGCTAAAAGCGCAGCCTAACTGATGCACGCATGCTGCAGCAACAGGTGCTCAAAGTTGCTGGGATTTTGATGCCAAATTTGGTGACTCACATACTGACGTTTGTGTCTCCGTTTCTCGAGCTGTGGAAGTCACACCATGATAAAACTTGGCCACTCCATTGGGCTGTTTGCCGGCTCTCCTCATGTCAAAAATTTTGCGCCAACTCCTAACAACACCCGAATAATGGCTGTTACATTGATTCATAAACACGATGTTGTAAAACGCCATGTAATACATTGACTGCTTGTGTAAGTCGAAAAATTTCTATATGGTTGGAAAGCCCTTACTTTGTGCTCCATCGCAGCTGTTTAACATTTTTCTCTCCGACAAAGATTTGAACCCTTTGTGAGTGTGACATAGGTATTTTCGCTGTTTTGGGGCACTACAATGGAAATCGAAATTTCGGTGCCTTCTTCCAGCGCTTATATCTCGACGACGCGTAATCCGATCGAGTCGATTTTTGGGGATTGAGATGAGCCTACATGGACTACCAACACTGCAATTTTCAATAAAATCCGTCCACTTGATAAAAAGTCGAAATTTTGGTGTTGCCTCAAGTTGTGGGATGCATGTTTTCCGATTTAACATTTTTCACATCGCCAGTACGCCACTCCGGCTCCTCTAGCCACTGATGTATCATCTTCTTAACAAATTTTCGCTGCATAACATAAAGTCGCCAAAAAACGGCCAGTGCCATTTTTTTTTTTAACCGACTATATAGTATTTCAATCTCAAACCCACTTTCTGATGCTTCAGCGGGTGCACCACAGCGGTATATCTATTGATGGACACCGCCACCAAGCCGAGAATCTGCGTGGCGCGCAGCTGCATGGCAAATGCCGAGCTCAGCGTGACCGCAGCCTGCGTCGTAACTCGTAACATTAGCGACACCCAACTGTAACTCAACAAAAACGCCGCTCACAGGGCTCAGTGTGCTGTAGAACTCGTAAAAGCAGCCCCAGTACCTCAGATTGCCAACCGACCACGTTCGAATCATCTCCAAAAAGTCGGCTGCGCCAATCGACAGAGTGAACGTAAAGAAAGCGGACCGAAATGTCTCTGAGGAGCCGCTGGAACATTGTCTGCATTTCACAATCGTCAGCAGAACCAGCGTGTATGGGAAAATCGAGACCAGTGTGATCACCAGAGACGCGCCGATTTGCATACCGTATACGTCGGCGATCGAGAAGCACGCCATTCTGCGTAAATCGTGGCACGCGCGCCTAACATATGTTAGGGTTATTGTGTAGCAAGGTGCACAGTACAGTGTGTAGACGATTTGGCCGACGAAGTCAAAAGACCAAGGTGAGAAACTAATTTGTGTCGAGGCAGCCGAGTGGCTTTCTCAAAGCAGCTGCACATGCCACTCTCCAGAGACTAATTACGTACTGCTACGATATTTACCGAGAAGGTGCAGACCACGACCTCTGCCTATGAAGCTGGAGGAAGCTTCTTGTCTTCGCTGCACTGTAAAATGTAGTGCATGCGTGCGCCTGCGTGCGTACATTGAATCGCGTGCGTGCGTACAGCCAACATCTTTGGAAGCAATCAAGAACGCTTTTTTCGGAACAATTTGACAACTTTGCTGCGCAGCAGAACGAGTTGACTGGGCGCCTGTTTGGAAACAAGCTGATTGGCAGTCAGAAGTGCATCGATTCAGTTCATAACCAACAAAGAGGGCATCTATAGGTACGTATATTATACACGACCAGACTAGCACACCACCGACTATCATTTACTAGCGCACCTGCTTGAGAAATTTCTAGATTGTAAGCGTCCCTGTGTGTAGTAGATTTTGATTACAGTCCTACTGTACTGGGTTTCAGTTGGCAGTTGCGACGCAATTCAGCTGCTATGCAACGCTCTCTACATGTCTACAAATGTGGGTACACATACGTACATGTTCGTTGTATCGGTGCCACAGTTGCGATGCTTTTCTTGTAACTGTTACTTTGTACGACAAAATGATGAGGTACAAAACGCTTCCTGTTCCAACTAGTTCCATGGCAGAATTGAAACCTCGATTTCGGCGAGCCAATGCGTGAACCTACGATGTGGTGTACCGTAAACCCTATAATTAGCCCCCCCCCCGGGGACTAATGTGTGGTCAAAATGGCGCGTGGAGGCGATTTTTAAGGGAAAAAGGCGCTGTGCACACACGTTGGTACACTCTAACCCACTCTCACACAGTCTCACATACACATTAGAACAATGCAAATAATATGCGAATACATTCACCCAAATACAATAATTCAAATAAAATGATAAAATAATAATAATAAATCAAAGCCGCGAGAAATCGATTCGATGGTAGTAGGTGGATGACATGTACGTGTACATACATACACATACGCGACCATACATACACCCAGACATGGAAACATGTGCCTTTTAGACGAGGTCCATTTAGGCAGGGGGGCGTAATTATAGGGGGGCTTATTAACTCAAAGTGGTCTTGGGAGGGTGTATTATTATAGGGGGGGGGGGGCTAATTATAGGGTTTACGGTATATTTGCCTTGGTATCCATTGGTATTTGGTATTTGCCTCGTCCTCGCGATTTTCTTTTGTATGTGCTAGCCATTCAAAGACTGATCACAAATTTAATCGCCTCTATTGGCATAGACCAAAAGGGAGTGACGTCTTGAGGGACTGGCTGTAAGCAAACTCCAGCAAGTCCTCCATAAGGATCTTGCTCATTAATGCCAATGTCATGATCCAGTAGCCATTGACAAATTCGAATTCAAATTCCAGAGACGTGCAATCATTGTCTCCACCAACAATGAGATAATAAAATAAAAAGACCAAATATGGAAGGTAGCCAAGGACAAATAGCCACACTGCCAGTTGAATGCGCCATATTGGAACATTCAATGGACCCATTTGGTTTTTGTAGATGTTGTCTCTTTGCCGCATTGTGTGCTTCAGAGCGTGTAAAAGCAATGCTTGCGTCAAAAGTACCGCTAAATAGAAGAAAACAAGAAGGAGGGTACTGAACAGGTTGTTGGATGTTAGTAAATAGTCAAAGATATTGCACAGAACAGTCATAAGCATACCAGCCACATGGGCTACAATGAGCCAAATCTAAAACAGTTTTTTACATGCTTGCTCGCTCGCTCACTCACTCACTCACTCACTCACTCACTCACTCACTCACTCACTCACTCACTCACTCACTCACTCACTCACTCACTCACTCACTCACTCACTCACTCACTCACTCACTCACTCACTCACTCACTCACTCACTCACTCACTCACTCACTCACTCACTCACTCACTCACTCACTCACTCACTCACTCACTCACTCACTCACTCACTCACTCACTCACTCACTCACTCACTCACTCACTCACTCACTCACTCACTCACTCACTCACTCACTCACTCACTCACTCACTCACTCACTCACTCACTCACTCACTCACTCACTCACTCACTCACTCACTCACTCACTCACTCACTCACTCACTCACTCACTCACTCACTCACTCACTCACTCACTCACTCACTCACTCACTCACTCACTCACTCACTCACTCACTCACTCACTCACTCACCCTGCTTTTCTTCAGTGTAACTATACGCTGACAACTGATGGGAGAGTGAACAGCAAAAATTTTTATGAGGCCCATAGCGGAACATGTAATGAAAGATGCATTGGCACTGACACACATAATTATGAAAAAACATTCCTCAATGAGTTGGCTGAACTGAAGGAGAGACTGCGCCAATTCCCAGATGCACAGAAGCTCTAAGCAGATCAGAAAACAGCAGTCTCCGACTGACTTGTAGAGACTAAACAATGTGACGATTTTTGGCAGAGTGCCACGTCTGTAGCCTCTCAGCAGTGCGTATAAGTGCACACCACTAACGAGTATCGTCACGAGGAAAACAGCTTGAACAGCCAACATCAATTTAGCTTGCGTGCGCCTAAACGCACATGTCACTTTCAGCCAAATTGCCTTATCACTCACATGTATTATGGTGAATGCGCGTGTAAATTGTAAGCAGTTAGCGACCCTCCCCCCCCCCCAAGGGGGACGCTTCCCATAGATGTCGGATGGCTTCTGAGTGGCATATCATTTGGGGGTTGCTGATAATGAGGTGATGCTTATAGGTTTTTCACCACATGCTACCGAGTCAGTCAGTGCTTGAGAATTGTAGTGGCCATTGGAAATGTCATTTACCCAATAGATAGGTGCTCCTCCGCTCGTTGGCACAGCCGCCGGATCGTCTCTTGATCCCAGTCGCAGTGGAGCTGCTCATTGAGCCGCTGCCAATAATTGTGGCCTGTGGAGCAGGAGGAATTCATCATCCTTTTCTCTGTGTCGGTGTTACTCCGATGGTTAGGACGACGTTTTCGACTGAACCGCTTTCTTCATCGACTGAAATGTACCCGTTTGGAGTACTCAGTTAGACAAACAAGGTTAGGCCAACGAAACACTCCAGCACGTTTACTTTGGCCTTGAATTACAAGGCCTCATGCATTTACGTTTTGTCAACGGAAGACGTGTTTGTTAATGCTCTCCATTGAAACCTTGTTTTGTCGTCCTTTTCGACTGGGTAAACGAGGGCAAAATCCAATGATGGATGGGGGGGGGGCAGTGGAGGAAGCTGTGCCGCCTCGCTCATCCCTTGTTTTCCCCATTATTAATTGCTAATGATTACATTGTATTTGCGTCGTACACTGCGACTATGACGTCACGCTACAGTACCACCTGGAGGCCCCTTTCGTCGGCTGCGGCTGACCTGCTCACCTGCAACAACCCTTACGCGTTGCTGCTCTACAGCGCTTCCTTAAGAAACAAAGTTGACTCGCTGGAGAAGTTGCAGCACAGCCTCCAGCCCATGCAACCCATTCTCATCAGGAAATTGGAAACGAGCGGAGATTTTGAATCTCCCAATTGAGTTTGTGACATTGAAGTGCCCTCGCCTTTCTGTGCTGCCTCAAGCGTGAGGAACGACGCTTCACTGATGTGAGTTGATAGACTGGATTTGCCACAACAATGCTATCACAACAGAGACGGTGCTGTATCAAGATGACTGGAAAAGCAGCACCAAATTGTCGCTATTGTTACCCCATTATGGTATGCGCCGCAGGAGAGGGGCGGCTTATGATTTTGGGTGGCCACTGGAAAGGGCGCATGTTATAGAGGGCCTATCACGAGGGGGCGCTCATTTTTCAGAGGTTTTACGGTACGTTTGTGCAGAACGTCCACGGCAACATCACATCTGTGCATGCATACTAATATGTCTGCAATCTGTCGCATCACGATCAATAATATTATTTGGATCGGAGAGACCAAAATAAAACTCGAATGCTACGCGGCGCTATGATCAAAGAAGTGGAACGGTATTGCCATGGAAGCCCGTTCCATCTATGCATATGCGATGAATTCGTTTTTCGTACAAGTATAGCAAGCGCTAGGATACCGTAAGTCATTCTCTGCATTTCTGGTGGTCGGTTAGCAAAACCTCGGTTCGTCTTTACTCAAGCTTTCGGTATGTCAAAAATTTCGTTCGTGCGTGCGTGTAGCGGTACTATAAATTCTTGTTTGATCACGGTTTCTTATTTAGAGAGTGCGCCTCGCCTACACGATGACCTCCTCTTTTGGCCGGTACTTTTTGCTGCTGACGGCGGTCGTCACGGCCGCCGCCGGCGCCGGCCTTGGCCGACTACCCTTTCAGCCGGCCACTATAGTTACCCATCACGATCCAGACACGGTTTATCAGTTTCCGCACCCGACTCTCGAGAGCTGCGTCGCGGCGGCCGTCGGCACCGACGTTTGCTGCTACTTCAAATACGGCAATAACGCGACGGCCGCCATCGTCAGGTGCGCCAAGGCGAGGGACGCGGTGTCCGACTACAGTCCCATCTGCGTCGCGTTCGTCTCGATGACCAACGAAAGCGGACGCATTGAGGTTCGCGTCGATCAGCGAGTGCGCACCTACGGTACATGTATACAACTGCTCGCAGCTTCGTCTAGGTTGAGCACGTGGACGTGCAGGACTGCACGATCGCCTCGCGGCCAGGGCCAGGCAACGTGTCGTGTCGCAGCGAGTGCACCGCCCCCTTTTTTCGCGTGGGCCGTTCAAGCGGCTGCTGCTGTCCAACGCACGGTTGCAACGCCAACGTCATCGGCCTTCCCGAAGCCGTCTACTACGGCGACGACGTGAAACCATCAGCGGTGCCGCAGCAGCAGACGCGACCCAGCACCGGCGCAGACTCCGCCGGCATCGAGATGGGTTCCGGGCTGGAGTCTAGCTCTGGTGGCGAGCAGGAGGAAGGGGAGCATGAAGAGTCTGGGCAGGAAGGCGAGCAGGAGCAAGACCCAGGGAGAGAGGACGCGGACGATGTCCCACCATGAGCCATGACACCAGAGCCATAAAGACAGACAGATTCTCTGCCATGCTGATCACTAGCACACGATGCACCTATGTATAGAATGTCGCTTCTTCTCGACTCTCCCACAGCTGGACCATTTCGCTTGGGGTTTTTGCTGGGGTATTGCTGGGACATTTCTCAACATACAATGCTTCTTGGAACTGTTCTTCTGTTGGAACTTCTTGGTGCAAACGGTCACAACCACATCGTACGCACCGTCCATGCAAACATTGTACCGTAAATCCTCCAATACAGCCCCCATGACCGACCGGCCCCCCGTGACGTGACAATTGGATTTCACAAACCATTTAGCGGACAATGTGCCTTTTATGGGCAAAAATATAGTGTAGGAATTATATGTGGTACTAACCAATAATAGTACGTTTCAGCAACTATTAGCGGTAAACCAACCATTAAATGTGGCAAAAGTGATCAAAATCATCGAAAAATCGTCATCTTCGCAGCGAAATAGCATCACCATTCAAAATTTTCAGGTTGAAAAGAGAAGCCCCCCCTCAGTAAAGCCCCCCCCCCTCCAATAGTGCCCCCGGGTAAGGAGAGCTTGAAAAAATAGTGCCCCGGGGGCACTAGTGGAGGAATAGGGTAGACAAAAACCAACCCGACAATTCGGTTTCACAAACTATAGCTGTATTCTGGGACGATGTACATACATAGCTTCGTTGCTCTACCTTGCTGCAGCGGCGAATCGATGGACGCCAACGTGCGCAGTCAACATTAACGTGAACGTCCGCAGTCTTGGCCCAAGAATGAATCTCGTCCTTTGCACGCTCTCGCATGCGACGCTTTCGTCTTGCGCCCGCGCTCTGCTCGACAGTTTGGCCATCCCAGCCGCATGCATGCAATCGGCGGCCTCGCCTCCCTGCAGGAGGCCAATCAATCGTAGCCCCCTGCTGTTTCAAAAGATTCGATCAAGGTATACCTATCTGGCGCGTGCACGGGAGGCCTGCATTTTTCTTTCCGTTGGTCATTGAACGTGAGAGTACGCAGCGCGTTGCCATAAGCAAGAGGTATGGCCTATCAATGCGGCGATTGCGTCGCCTTCAGCGGTTCTACTGGTGGGTCTGTCTTATATGAGATGAGAGTACGGTATGCGTGCGTGCGTGCGTATCGGCGTGACGAAGCTGCTTAGTTTTTATATACCCATATTTTATTTACCCTGTTGTTGTTGGATTTGGGGCGACGCTAGGAGTCCGTCAATGGCCCATGTAGCCTACCCATCTCCATGACGCCTTCCCGTCTACAGCCGTATAATTAGCGGAAGACTTTCGGAAGAACGCCATCTGTAATTTATTTACCCTGCATATGTATCAAAATTTAATTGAAAATTCAGAAAAGGAGCTGGAATGTCACGTGGCCGAAGAACATTTGGATTGGTTCCCGTACAAGTGTCGTCGCTGCCGTCAGTGCCGTCTGCCCACCTTCTGGGCATTGGAGCGTCACCACAGCGCGACCCACCCTGACGATGACCTGACGGTGAGATTGCGCTTAGATTCGCACCGACGACAAGACAAAAAGACCAGTTTAAAGAAGCACATACCGTAAACCCTATGATTAGCCCCCCCCTATAATAATACACCCTCCCAAGACCACTTTGAGTTTGTAATCCCCCATATTATTTCGCCCCCTCCCTAAATTGACCATCGTCTAAATCGCACATGTTTCCATGTCTGGTGTACAATGTATGTATGGTCTCGTATGTGTATGTATGTAAACATATGTGTATCTGAGACTGTGTGAGAGTGTGTTCGAGTGTACCACCGTGTGTGCACAGCGCCTTTTTCCCTTAAAAATCGCCTCCACGCGCCTTTTTGCCCATACATCTTCCCACTCATCGACACTTCCAGTTTATAAGCCCCTATAATTAGCCCCGCGCCCCTCCCCCCCCGCCCCCCCCCCCCCCCCCCCCCCCCCCCCCCCCCCGCCCCGCCCCCCCCACCCACGCCCCCGCCCCCCCCCCCCCCCCCCACACCCGCCCCCCCCCCCCCCCCCCCCCCCCCCCCCACCTATAATTATACACCCTCCTAGAGCTCGAACGAAACAATTAGCCCCCGGGGGGCTAATGATCTGGTTTACGGTAAGTCGTTTGAATCGTAACTGTCCAGTTCTGTATGCCAAAATTTAAACTCCAAACTTTGCTTTTGTTTGGCCCAGCTCGTCTAATATGGTCGGCGCACAGTATTCTCTGCTGCTGCACGACTGAAACCGCCCCCTCTCCATCCCCTCCCCACTCCATGACCAACCCAATGGCCCATGTTGTTCGTCATTTCGTTTAGTTTGTAAAATCTGACCAAAAAGCGACATCTGACTTGGAGTGCCATAACTCTCGGAATCCTCAACCGAATTCGACGATTCTTTTTTTAGACAAAATCCCAAAGCCTTGAGTATAAGTATTCCAAATTTCATAGCAATCCGACAAAGGAACCAAAGTTATTCAAACAAGAAATGTGATTACCTTTTAGAAAACCACTCTTTATATGATCTATTGGCGGCCTCCATTGGCCCTAATTCAACAACAACGCTCCATCCTCTTTTTAGTACGCGTACCAGAACAACGCGGGCATGGAGCGCCAGCTGCGAGAGAAGCTCGAGGCTGCAGAGCGGTCGGTGCGCTGCAGCGCGCCCATTCAGCAGCTGGAACCGTCGCCGCCAAGCGCCAAGGTCGAGCCAAGCAGCCCCTTCCCAGTGGTACAAGAATGGAGTCAACAGGCGCAAGAATCGCGGGTACAAATGAGCGATGAAAATCCACACGACGGCGCGACGGCGACTGGTTCGTTTTGCCTGCGAGCTTCTCTTCAGATGGTGGCTGGGCAAGTCTACAGCTAATGATTGGCATAGTGACACGCATCTTTTGCACCACCTGACTCCAAAAGGCAGTTGACATTGAGCATGCTATTGAGTTATTGTTTCTTCAATTTCCAGCCATCGTCAGCTGTCGCTCTGAACAGTTGTCCAGACAGGATGAGCTGCGTGAAAAGAACAGCAATCTTGAATCCCAATTGGAGCGTGCCAACAAGAAAGCAGAGAAGCTCCGTCGGCGGAGGGAATCCTTGGAAGAGCAGATCGACGGTTTGAAGACCTCGCTAGCGAATGAGATTAAAGAAAAGAAACAGGAAATCACTCGGCTGACCGCAGAGCTGCAGTTCTCAAAAGGCAGAGAAAGCATGCTGAGGGAAGTGCTGAACCAAAAAATGGGTCAGAAGGCAGCTGAAAAGCAAGGGCCGATGAAAGTGACAGTGGGTGAGGTGAGAGTCAGTGAGCCTGCAGAACCTGAAAAACCTACAAAAAGGAAGACCAGACAGGCAGCTCACACTTCGCGCCACGAGTCACACCAGGGAAAGCGGCTCCCTGGCAATCAAATGGAGCAAAAGACTCGCTTCGACCTCATCCATGAGAAGGGGCAGAAGGGGGTTGACTTCGTCGAGATTCGCAGCGGCGTTTTCACTGCTCTGATTCCTGGCACAGTGACGTACGGCTACCCAACCGAGTGTGGCTCGAACGTCATTATTCCTCAAGATTTTGAGATCCCCAGTGAGGTGCTAGAAAAGGCCAAGGAAAGCGCCTTGAAGCTGCAGTCGATTGCTGAGGCTGCCTGCAGTGAACCAAAGAAAAGCAAGGTTGGAGAGGCAGAGTACGTCAAGCAGCTGGTTCTCAGCCTCTTTGCTGCTTTCCAAGCAGACATTCAAGGACCAGTCTACATAAACGGTACACGTGTGGTTCGCACGCTGTTACTGCTTGCTTAGGTACCTTGGTCCTCTTTGCTAGGAGTGCGGCCGTTTCAAACCGAGTCGTGGGGCAAGAAGAGCTCTGAGGCTGACATTGCGTTCATTCTAAAGCAGCAGCCAGAGTTTCTACAGCACATCTTCCGCACTGCACTGCGAGACTGCGATTTGAACGAGGTAAAATGTACCGGTCCCTCATTGCACGAACATTTAGTTTGAGGTGGTGTTTTTCAGCTGGAAAGACGAAAGGTTGTGTTGGCGACGATGTCGGCCATTTGGAGCAACTGGTTCAAGAACAGGAACAGCGAATCCGTTGTCAAAGGCACAAAGAAGCCGGCCAAGGAAAAGTGCCCCTTGAGCATTGAGTTGCTGAAGGCAAAGTTTCCAGACAGATTCGCCAAGAACAACAACCTGCGTTAGTAAAAAATGCCCGTAGACATGGCTCACTATGCTTCTCTATGCTTCTCTTTGTAGCCAAGTTCCCGCCTTTGGCAGCCGGACACAAAGTCCAACCACCACTGTGGGGAATGGACGAGCGTGAGCAGGAGCCACCAGCGAAGAAGGAAAAGGCACGTCGAGAGGCTCCTCACAGTCAGTTCTTTGCTTACGAATTTGTTTCCATTGATTTCCATTGCTATAGCAACCAAAAAAAAAGTTTAATTTTAGGCCAGCACCAGCACCATTGATGACGACGTCAACCTGGATGACTACAATGTCGACGACATTGAGAAAACGTTGGGAAGCACGGAGTGATCAGTCCGCCTGATGACACACCAACCAACGCTACCACTCCCCTTTAAACTTTTGAATGCTAGCAACAGAGGCGCTCAGTCGGTGGTAATGTAGTTGGTTTGTTGAGTTGCTAGGTAGTTTGTGGTGTTGACGTGTGACATGCTTAGTTACAGTAGGTCATTTGTCCCATTTGCATGCTTGCTTTCGTCAATGACAAGCAAATGTTGCAAGCAAATGTTGTTGATGGAGAAAGGAACCGATTGAAACCTGTGACTGTGAATACTCTGATTTGGACAGCTGTTCAAGTGCTTAGTTATTGTAAGCCCTATAATTAGCGCCCCAGGGGCTAATTATTTCGTTCGAACTCTAGGAGGGTGTATAATTATAGTGGGGGGGGGGCTAAATCCTTAACCAGTTTTACTAAGCATGCCCCCTAAGAAAAGGACAGCGCACGAATTGGTGGTGACCTATTGAAGTTTTGAGCCATTTGCTAGCATTGGAGATACTAGCCGCTTCAACTCAGGACTCCTGCTTGCAAAGTGCTCCAAAGTGGTTCAATATCAATATCTTCATGTCCTCAGTGATGACTCATCATCAATACAATGTGTCATAAAATCATGCTGCGAATGCTCAGTTGAAAAGCAACAATGACGAATCTGTAAAGTGCTGCAGCAAAAGCCAAAGGAAGTCAACCATTGCAACCAATGCACTTCTGCAATACAGGAAAACGTATTTTTTTTCCCATCTTTTTGCTGTAACTCTTTATTCAGTCATTACATACCGGTATCCTTCAATAAACGCAATTGTTGCGTCTGCGTCCACTGCGTCCGAAAATGTGAAGCCTAAGCATAAGCCTTAAGCATAAGCATAAGCCTGGACTAAGCCTTAAGCATAAGCCTGGACTAAGCCTAAGCATAGCCTAAAATTATGAAAATTTTCATCAGATGCAGGACTCAGGTATACTTTGCGGCCCCAACGATAAAATACCAAGTCCCGTTATCTGGAGGTCGATACCGGTATCGATGGAGGCATTTGTTTATTTATTTTTTCCAGTTTTGGGAATCTGCTAAGGCAGAGGTCGCCCCCGGTGGCATTCTGTCTCGTCTTCCATGGAATGTGTGACAAGGGGCCCTAGGAGACAAGGGGCCCTACTAGCCAGTAGATTGTAATCAGTTATGATGGGCAAGGGGCCCTAGGGGCAAGGGGCCCTATGCGACAAGGGGCCCTAGTTCAGTGGCGGCGCTAGGAGGGGCATGGAGGGGCGGACTGCCTCTCACAACTTCTAGATGCGGAGGTCGCCATCGGTGGCGATCTGCTTCTCCTAGCTTTGCACCTGTCTAGAAGCCGCCGCCGCGGCGGACGCGGCGGTGGAGGTCGCCCCCGGTGGCGATCTGCTTCTCCTATAGCTTTGCACCTGTCTAGAAGCCGCCGCCGCGGCGGACGCGGCGGTGGAGGTCGCTCCCGGTGGCGATCTGCTTCTCCTAGCTTTGCACCTGTCTAGAAGCCGCCGCCGCGGCGGACGCGGCGGTGGTGGTCGCCCCCGGGGGCGATATGCGTCTCCGATATCTTTGCACCTGTCAAGAAGCCGCCGCCGCGGCGGACGCGGCGGTGGAGGTCGCTCCTGGTGGCTATCTGCTTCTCCTAGCTTTGCACCTGTCTAGAAGCCGCCGCCGCGGCGGCCGAGGGGGGGGTGGTCGCCCCCGGTGGCGATCTGCTTCTCCTATAGCTTTGCACCTGTCTAGAAGCCGCCGCCGCGGCGGACGCGGCGGTGGAGGTCGCCCCCGGTGGCGCTCTGCTTCTCCTATAGCTTTGCACCTGTCTAGAAGCCGCCGCCGCGGCGGACGCGGCGGTGGAGGTCGCCCCCGGTGGCGATCTGCTTCTCCTATAGCTTTGCACCTGTCTAGAAGCCGCCGCCGCGGCGGACGCGGCGGTGGAGGTCGCCCCCGGTGGCGATCTGCTTCTCCCTGCTTTGCACCTGTCTAGAAGCCGCCGCCGCGGCGGACGCGGCGGTGGAGGTCGCCCCCGGTGGCGATCTGCTTCTCCTAGCTTTGCACCTGTCTAGAAGCCGCCGCCGCGGCGGACGCGGCGGTGGAGGTCGCTCCTGGTGGCGATCTGCTTCTCCTAGCTTTGCACCTGTCTAGAAGCCGCCGCCCCGGCGGCCGCGGCGGGGGAGGTGGCCCCCCGGGGCGCTCAGCTTATCCTATAGTTGCACCAGTCGAGAAGCCGCCGCCGCGGCGGACGCGGCGGTGGTGGTGGCCCCCGGTGGCGATCTGCTTCTCAAATAGCTTTGCACCTGTCTAGAAGCCGCCGCCGCGGCGGACGCGGCGGTGGAGGTCGCGCCGGGTGGCGATCTGCTTCTCCTAGCTTTGCACCTGTCTAGAAGCCGCCGCCGCGGCGGACGCGGCGGTGGAGGTCGCCCCCGGTGGCGATCTGCTTCTCCTAGCTTTGCACCTGTCTAGAAGCCGCCGCCGCGGCGGACGCGGCGGTGGAGGTCGCTCCTGGTGGCGATCTGCTTCTCCTAGCTTTGCACCTGTCTAGAAGCCGCCGCCGGGGCGGACGCGGCGGTGGAGGTCGCCCCCGGTGGCGATCTGCTTCTCCTATAGCTTTGCAGATGTCTTGATGCCGCCGGCGGGGCGGACGCGGCGGTGGAGGTCGCCCCCGGTGGCGATCTGCTTCTCCTATAGCTATGCACCTCTCTAGAAGCCGCCGCCGCGGCGGACGCGGCGGTGGAGGTCGCCCCCGGTGGCGATCTGCTTCTCCTAGCTTTGCACCTGTCTAGAAGCCACCGCCGCGGCGGACGCGGGGGTGGAGGTCTCCCCCGGTGGCGATCTGCTTCTCCTAGCTTTGCACCTGTCTAGAAGCCGCCGCCGCGGCGGACGCGGCGGTGGAGGTCGCCCCCGGTGGCGATCTGCCTCTCCTACCTTCGCACCGGTCGTGAAGCCGCTGCCGCGGTGGACGCGGCGGTGGAGGTCGCCCCCGGTGGCGATCTGCTTCTCCTAGCTTTGCACCTGTCTAGAAGCCACCGCCGCGGCGGACGCGGCGGTGGAGGTCGCCCCCGGTGGCGATCTGCTTCTCCTAGCTTTGCACCTGTCTAGAAGCCGCCGCCGCGGCGGACGCGGCGATGGAGGTCGCCCCCGGTGGCGATCTGCTTCTCCTGGCTCTGCACCTGTCTAGAAGCCGCCGCCGCGGCGGACGCGGCGGTGGAGGTCGCCCCCAGTGGCGATCTGCTTCTCCTGGCTCTGCACCTGTCTAGAAGCCCCCGCCGCGGCGGACGCGGCGGTGGAGGTCGCCCCCGGTGGCGATCTGCTTCTCCTAGCTTTGCACCCGTCTAGTAGCCGCCGCCTCGGCGGACGCGGGGGTGGAGGTCGCCCCCGGTGGCGATCTGCTTCTCCTAGCTTTGCACCTGTCTAGAAGCCGCCGCCGCGGCGGACGCGGCGGTGGAGGTCGACCCCGGTGGCGAGCTTCTTCTCCAGGCTCTGCACCTGTCTAGAAGCCGCCGCCGCGGCGGACGCGGCGGTGGAGGTCGCCCCCGGTGGCGATCTGCTTCTCCCAGCTTTGCACCTGTCTAGGAGCCGCCGCCGCGGCAGACGCAGTGGTGGAGGTCGAACCAAGTGACTCCAAACCACCTCATATGACTCCTTGTTTTTGGATTTGTATGCTGTGAACTTTCAGCTGAGGACTGTGACCTTGCTTAGCACTTAGAATCTATTGAACAGAGAGCACTTCACGGCCCACTAACAAGGCAGCTCCTGACGCAGAAAGTCAAACAGGTGCGGTCTGCTGCTCTAAGTTACTTCTGAATACAATGCTGTGTTCAAACTATAGTGTAGAGCCGAGCCCATCATATCTTCCTTTATGTTCACCTTCAAATCCCTTCAAGCTTTCAAGTTCACCTTCAAGCTCAACGCACAAAAGCCACTCTTGAGACATTCTACAATTGACGAAAATTTGCAGATTGCAGTCCAGGCCCCCACCCCCCCCCCCCTCCCCCCTCCCCCCCTCCCTTCAACCCCCTTCCCCGTTCCCTTTTGCCAATAATAGCAGCGTATACGGCCTAGTGGTAAAGAATCGGCCTCTTGCCCGCAAGGTCCTGGGTTTGATTCTTGATGGTTCCACTAGATCGGGGATTCCCTCTCAATGGATTTTCCCGTGCCATCGCTGGCCTAGATTACAGATGGCGATCTTCCGAAACTCTTTCGCTAATCATGGTTGCTCACATATGTATATTCATGTATCGTGATCTGCAGGCGCAGTGCTGCAGCTTCCCGATCGGCTTGTGTACGCGCCGCTGACTGCTCGGTAGGCTGCTATAAATAAATTGCACCGCTCAATTTGAGCGCCATTGAGAAACTAAATAATACGTTTCTTCTGAAGCTCCTTTACCGCTCTGTAGAACTCTTCGAAATTTGTGAACGGCCTCTCTTCCTCTTGGAGCGACTTGCCTAGCGGCGCTCTCATTTTGCGGCTTGTGGAAGGCCTTTGGACCTGCTCTAAGCTAGGATCGCTGTCCGACGCTTCCGATTCCCTTCCGGCGCGCCGTGCGCGGGCGTTTTTCGGCGGGCTTGGGCTTGAGTCTTCCTTAAGTCGTTTTTTGGCAAAACAGAATTGTTTTGTCCGCGTCCGCTGCGTCCGAAACCTAGGTGAAGCCTAAGCCTAAGCGAAGCATAAGCCTAAGCGTAAACATGGACTGGACTAAAGCAAAGTCTGGACTAAGCCGAAGCAAAGCCTAAAATTAAGAAAGTATTCATCGGACGCTGCGGACGCGGACGCATGAATTGTTTTCAGCCGTATTCAACACAAAAAAAAACTAAAACAACGCACCACAAAAACGCTAACACTAAAGCATGATCACACCCCCATCCTCAGGCTTAGGCTTAGGCCCAGGCTTATACGCTTAGGCTTACGCCTAGGCATACACGCGTGTGCGTGCGTGCGCGCGCGCGAGTCCGTGCGTGCATGCGTGCGCGTTCGCAGAGGTATGTTCGTGCTTGTTTACCCTCAACTTGAAACATGCAACAACTTGCAACATTTACAATTTTTATATTCAATGTCTCATATCTGGTGATTACGGTATCTCACAGGAAAACGGATGTGATATTCGTGATCAGCATGGTCGATTACGTATGTCCCAAGCAGATTTGACACTGAATTCTCAAATTCGATAAAACACATGCACAATTTGCATATCTCCTGGATTACGGTAGCTACGAAAAATCCGGCCACTGTATGATGGTGAAATGTGCCAAGCCAGCTGCTCACAAAATTTCAGCTCAATCAATTCAGTGCAACAAAATGCGCTGCAATGCAGACAGAGCCCACACACAGTCCTACTACTGTAGAAAAGGATAGCGCTATATCTTGTCATTACTGTAGCGGATGTGAAAACGAATGCCAGAGTCGTGATAAGCATTTTCAATTACATATGCTCATACTGTTTTGCACTCCCAATTTGCAACATTAACCATCCACAATTTGCATATTCAATGTGCTGTATCTCGCGATTACGGTATCGCACTGAAAAACGGATGTGATATTCGTGATCAGCATGGTCGATTACATATACCCCAAGCAGAATTGACACTGAATTCTCAAATTCGATCAAACACGTATGCGAAAGGTGCATAACTCACGGATTACGGTAGCTACAGTAGCGCCACTCTTATTTTGACGGTGAAATATGCCAAGCAATCTACACACAAAATTTCAGCTCAATCCATCCAGCACAACTCTCTGGGCTGCGTTGCAGACACACAGACAAACATTGTGCTTTAGTAATACTAGCCGCTTCAACTCAGGACTCCTGCTTGCAAAGTGCTCCAAAGTGGTTCAACATCAATTTGTCTCATGAAATAAAATAATGTTGAGAATACGCACTTGTACAATGATGAATGACTGCAATGATGAAACTGCAAATTGTTGGAATGCATGTCAACCAAAGCCAATGCATGTCAACCAACGCATTTGCATGAATACTAAAGAATTGCTTGTAGCACCCACTCTGTTTTAAATATATTTCATATCAACACGCCCACGACGTAAATTGGAGACATGCGCTGAGACTCATTTGCAGAAGTTTTGTTTTATTTTCTGTGGTGATGCTATGTGGCGGGGGGGGGGGGAGAGCATAGGCTTTTCGGTGTGTCTGTTTGTACATGTGTTGTATGTTCAAAAGCGTTTTGCTCTCGCAACCTAACACGAACAATCCGAAACACGCACAAAACGCGCACACAAAAAAGACCATGAACCGATGCAAGGGGGGAGGGGGGCTGGAGAGAATGGGAGAGCCCGAAAATAGTTTATCGCCCAGAGGCCCCTAAAGGTCGAGTAGCTCAATGACCAATGGGGGTTGGGGGCGAGAATAGGCAGAGATTGTTGCTATATCTGAGAAACCTTTCATCTCTTTTGTCGTTTGTCATTCATCATCAAAAACGGGATCAGAAGTGATTCAGTATCAATATTTTCATGTCCTCAGTAGTGACTCATCATCAATACAATGTGTCATAAAATCATGCTGTTAATGCTCAGTTTAAAAACAACAATGACGAATCTGTAAAGTGCTGCAGAAAAATACAAAGAAAGTCAACCAATGCAACCGATGCACTTCTGCAATACAGAAAAACATTTCACCTTATTTGTTGTAACGCTTTATTCTTGCGTCATTACATCTCCAGTCATTACATTCGATAGTAAAATTAGGCACTATACCATCTTGAGCAGATACACCATAAATCCCATATAGGCAGTGGGGTAATTGTTTTAATCACCCCTTCAGAGTCAGCTAATAATTGGCTTTTTTTGTAATCTGCATGGTTGCTCACATATGTTCATGCACCTTGATCTGCGGGCGCTAGGCCTATGGACCTGGTCTAAGGTACGATCGCGGTCCGACGCTTCCGATTCCATTCCATCCCGCCGTGTTTTCGGCGGTTTTCGGCGGGCTTGGGCTTGTGTCTTCCTTACGTCGTCTTTTTTTGGCAAAACACAATTGTTTCGTCCGCGTCCGCTGCGTCCGAAACCTAAGCGAAGCCTAAGCCTAAGCGAAGCATAAGCCTAAGCCAAATCAAAGCCTAAGCATAAGCCTAAGCAAAGTCTGGACTAAGCCTAAGCAAAGCCTAAAATTAAGAAAGTTTTCATCGGACGCAGCAGCGGACGCGGGCGCATCAATTGTTTCAGCCGTTTTCTTTTTCGGGGAAATCCAAGTTCATTGGGCCACTGGACCGGGCGAAACGCACCACAATATTTCATTTACCGTAAATCCTCCAATAGTGCCCCCGGGGCACTATTTTTTCAACCTCTCCTTACCCGGGGGCACTATTGGAGGGGGGGGGCACTATTGGAGGGGGGGGCTTCTATTATTTCAACCTAAAAATTTTGAATGGTAATGCTAGTTTCGCTGCCAAATTGCCGATTTTTTGGTGATTTTGATCACTTTTGCCACATTTAATGGTTGATTTACCGCTAATAGTTGCTGAAACGTACTATTATTGGTTAGTAGTAGTGTGTATACACGATATAAATGTACCTACCACTATATTTTTGCCCATAAAAGGCACATGGCACAACATACCCCTTACCCCCGGGGGCACTATTGGAGGGGGGGGGGGCTATTATTTGAAACTTGCCGGACCCGGGGGCACTATTGGGGGGGCACTTTGGGAGAGGGGGGGGTGTTGTAGTGGGGGATTCTTGGTATGATGTGAAAACGAAGAGGGGGGGGGAGCGATCAGTGCTCAACGCCAATAAAAACGCGCGTGTCCGTGTCCATGTGCGTGTGCGTGCGTGCGTGCGTGCGTGCGTGCGTGCGTGCGTGCGTGCGTGCGTGCGTGCGTACGTGCATGTGCGTGTAATACAAGTTTTTTTAGCGGTAACACCTGTAAAACAAAGTAAAAAAATAATAATAAGTTTGAAGTATTTATAGCATAAACACGTGCAACACAAAAAAGTTACAAGTATTTTTATGGCAAACGTTTGATCCCAGGACCTCCAGAAAAGTAACGGACATCATAACCATTACACCATTCATCTGTACAGAACTGCTTTCTAAACACGTCTGATAAGTCAGAAGCACGCATAAAATGTGCTGCATTATCGCATATATTTGCATAACGCATGGATTACGATAGCTTCAGTAGTGCCACTCTTATTTTGATGGTAAAACGTGCCAAGTAAGCTTCATACAAAATTTCAGCCAAGCTCAATCCATCCGGCAGAACTCTGTGCTGCATTGCAGACAGAACCCACAAACAGTCATACTACTGTAGAAAAGGATAATGCTATATCTTGTCATTACTGTAGCAGATTGGAAAACGAATGCCAGATTCGTGATCACCACGGTCGATTACATATATCCCAAGCAGATTTGACACTGAATTCTCAAATTCGATCAAACGCAATTTGCATATTCAATGCATCGTATCTCGCGATTACGGTATCGCACTGGAAAACGGATGTGATATTCGTGATCAGCACGGTCGATTACATATATCCCAAGCAGAATTGACACTGAATTCTCAAATTCGATCAAACACGTATGCGAAATTTGCAGACACACGGATTACGGTAGTTTCACAAGTGCCACTCTTATTTTGACGGTGAAATGTGCCAAGGCAGCTTCATGCAAAATTTCAGCTCAATCCATCCAGCACAACTCTCTGGGCTGCGTTGCAGACACACACACACACACAGACAGACAAACATTGTGCTTTAGTAATATAGATAGATGGTAAATATGCACAGGTCGTGTGTTCATTGTTCGGGATTGCCTTGACAGTGAGGTCTCTGATGCTGAGTATCAGTGATGATGAGGCATTCTCACTGTCTGATCATGCACTAGTGGGGGATAGGTCCATACATGTAACCGGGTTTTTGAAATGGGGGGGGGGGTCTGAGAGACTTCTGGGGGGGGGGGCGTGGGGGGTACTAAGATTTGATGAGGGAGGGGAGTCCAAGAAGCGAAAAAATGTTACAAAATAGGGTCTATAGAGGCACTTTTCAGTCATATATAGGTCAATAATGCCTTAAATAAGGCTATAAATGGCGTTATTTTGCAGCTGTTTTAAGGCCAAAATACACTGAGAAAGGCAAAAAGTACACTACTTTGTACAATTGTTGGCAAGTTGGAAAACTTCAGGAAAATTCTGGGGGGGGGGGGGGTCTGGGGGGGGGGGGGTCGGTAGGGGTAAAATTCTGGCTGGGGGGCGGGCAACCCCCCCCCCAGTTACATGTATGGATCATTGGATAGGTCTGGCAATTCTGAGTCAGAGACAGATGACGCGACTGACAGATGCCGTTATGACTGACAGACTGACTGACGACTGACAGACAGATGACGTAAACTGCACCTTTATGGCTGGCTCGTTTATCGCAATATCTGGCACAACTTTCCGCAGGAGACCTGTAGTAGCAACCCACCGTCTAAAACTGATAGCTTTTCTAAGCAAAAAAAGAAAAACAAGTTTTTACTAGTGTCCCTAACCTTATCACTGCTAATAAAGCACTCTGTTGCTTTTTACGGGCTGGAAGTTGTTGTTCCTTTGCTTTCATTTTCTTTGTCTAGCCTAGAAATTT
Organism: Paralinhomoeus sp. GSCO2_6; assembly: GCA_030248085.1. Taxonomy (NCBI): domain Eukaryota; kingdom Metazoa; phylum Nematoda; class Chromadorea; order Monhysterida; family Linhomoeidae; genus Paralinhomoeus; species Paralinhomoeus sp. GSCO2_6. Next base: position 49,364 of record JASAMY010002865.1, read on the forward strand.
CTTTTTGCTCAGCAAATGGCAAATTTTTACGGAGTCATGGAGGGAGTCATGGCACTACTTGATATCAAGTGGAGTCACGCCTTGTGAGCTACAATGGCTTTCTCTTTTGGCCCGTATTGGTTGCTGCTGATGGCCGCTCTTCTCACGGTCGTCACCGCCCCCTCTGATGCTAAGCGCCGCCCACTACCCTCTCAGCCGATCAATTTTGTTACGTATATAGGGCCCATCATTGTTGGTAAGCGGCAGTAGGCCACTCTCAAGAGCTGAGGAGGTTGGGGATGACATCTGCACGTCGTCGTCGACAGAGATAGCATGGACGAGACGACCGCCTTCGTCAGGTGCAACAGCTACAGGGTGTATCAAAACTATATGCACCCCCCTAGGGAAATACTGGTTGGACGGATTTAGCTGAAATTCAACATAGGTGTAGGCCCAACAAAAATACACGACCGAATTAAATTTCATGAAAAACGAACAACCGAGTGTCGAGATATGAGCAATCTTCTAAGGTGCAGTGAAGTTTTGCTGTAAAAACATTGCTGTGTGTTTCATGGCAATAGTTTCTCGTTGAATGGTAAACAACTGTTTTAAACGAGTGTCGAGGGCCATGTCGCGCTTACGAAAGGTCGACGACACTGCCCAAGTGCGTCTCGTCAATGAACCGGCTGCAGTGACTTTCCGAACGGCAGGCGACGCAAATGCACAGTTCATCACCTGAAAATGGGTGGCTCAGAAGCTGAAGCGATCGGAACGATGGGCCACCGAGCACTGGGACAGAGAGCTGCATGACGTGGCCATCACTCACCGATCCGACGTCGGCCGACCACTGCTGATTCGCCAAGAAACGGGTGAAGTAGTGACAGCAAGTCGAAATCTTTACTGACAAGTTTTTTCTTACTGTACCTTGGATGATTGCTGATATCTCGACGCTCGGTTGTTCGTTTTTCATGCAATTCAATTTGGTCATGTATTTTTGTTGGGCCTACATCTATGTTGAATTTCAGCTAAATCCGTCCAACCAGTATTTCCCTAGAGGGGGTACATATAGTTTGATACACCCCGTACATTGACGCCTCCTACATTGCCGTGTGCTCTGCGCACTGAATGGAATGAATGAATGGAAACAAAATGGATTTTACGGACGGTCGATTGTCAGTGCCAATGTCGTCTAGACAACCCCGGATCAGCATCTAAATCTTTGTCTGTTGTCGCGTCGCCATCGGTTTTAGACACGTAGCAGGTACTTGTTCCCAAGTGACGCCACACTTTGGGACTACATTACAGCTACAGGTACATAGGTAATTTGGGAGACAACATATAACTTTGTAACTCTACCCTGTTGCGCAGTGCAGCAAATCGATACACGCAAATGTCCACAGTCGACATTAAACGTCAACATGCGCAGTTGTTGGTCCTAGCCTAGAGACACCCCCCCCCCCCCACCACCCCACGGATGGATCTGTGGGTCAGCGCATGCTGCGGTTGCCTGTTGCGCCGCCTGTGCTCTGAACGACAGGTGGGCCAGCAGCCGCATACAATCGGCGGACTTTCTTCCCTCCAGGCAGCAGCCAATCCATAAACAGCCCCTGCTGTTTCAAAAGATTCGATCTACAGGTATCTGACGTGCGCACACGAGACCTGCATTTTCTTTCCCTTGATCATTGAACGTGAGAGTGCGCAGCGCGTCGCCACAAACAAGAGGTATGGCCTATCAATGCGTCGACTGCGTCGCCTTCAGCGGCTCCAGCGGTGGGTCTGTATTATATGGGCGTATGCGTGCGTGCGTGCGTGTGTGAGTATGCACTTTAAAAAAGCGCCGCCATCAACTGCTGGTGGTGAAGCTGCTTAGACACGTTAGAAGCATACACCTTATAGCGTTTATTTTCTCATAAAGCGCGTCTGTGCGTCTCGATCTGACAACCGTCTTTCAATTACGGTATCATACAATTATATAATTGCGCAGTAAAATTGCGAAAATTCAGAAAAGGAGCTGGAATGTCACGTGGCCGAAGAACATTTGGATTGGTTCCCGTACAAGTGCCGTCGCTGCCGTCAGTGCCGACTGCCCACCTTCTGGGCATTGGAGCGTCACCACAGCGCCACCCACCCCGACGATGACCTGACGGTGAGATTGCGTTTAGCTTTGCACCGACAAAGATGACTAGACGAGTTTGTAACAAACCCACAAGGCCGGGAGTACCGAAAATCCTCTAATAGTGCCCCTCTTCAATAGTGCCCCCGGGGGAAGGAGAGGTTGAAAGTACAGTCCCTGGGGCACTATTGGAGGATTTACGGTATGTTGCTGCAGCGCTAGGCTGCAAGTACTGCAACAAAAATCCAGTCATAAACACGTTCAAAACGACGCTATTGAATGACTGTACCGAATGATGCAGTTCAGCTATAGGTGACTGCTAGTGTGTATTTGAACCATGGGTCACAACTCACACTCCATCCTCCTCCTTTCAGTACGCGTACCAGAACAACGCCGCCATGGAGCGCCAGCTGCGAGAGAAGCTCGAGGCTGCAGAGCGGTCGGTGCGCTGCAGCGCGCCCATTCAGCAGCTGGAACCGTCGCCGCCAAGCGCCAAGGTCGAGCACAGCGGCAGCCCCATCCCAGTGGTACAAGAATGGAGTCAACAGGCGCAAGGCTCGCCTTTACAAACGAGCGATGAAAATCCACACGACGGCGCGACGGCGACGGGTTCGTTTCGCTCGCTGCAGCCTTTGCGAGGTACTCTTCGGTTGGTGACTGGTGCAAGACTGTAGCAATAATGATTGACAGTGTAATGCTATAATTGTATTTTGCACCACGTGACTCCAAAAGTCAGTTGACACTGAGCATGCTATTGTGCTTACCGTAATTTTTTTCTTCAATTTTCAGCAGTCGTCAGCAGCCGCCCTGGGACGGTTGTCCACCAGTCGAGCGACGCGCCCGCCGGCGAGGCGATGCAGAAGTTTGCAGAGGCCCTTCTGGGCGGCCGACTGGATGAGACGATGACCGTGGACGACATCGCCAGGAGGGTGGCGACTCGGCTCGCGTCCTTCACCAGCCTGCGAAGCAGCACGCAGTTCGACGACTCGTTCTGGGAGAAGGCGCTCGTCAGGCCAGACCCCAGTGGCTCCGTCGCGGAAGTGGTCCTGCGCGCAGGTTGCAGTCGCGGTTGAGACGCTGCGATAGTGCCTCTGTGACCAGGGCGGGTTTCAGTCAGCTCCGAGCAGGAAATGCTCGACACGCTCCGCGTTCGCGTCGCTCCATCGCCAGGTTGGGGCCGGTCGACGCACACCAACAAAGAGCGGTCCATGCGCGAGCTCGTCGCGACGCCCGACACGGTCGTCCCGGACAACTGGCTGCGTGTTTGCTCGGCCAACTTTGCAGTGCAGGCTTGCAGGTCCCGTACACTTGCCGGCAATCCTCAGTACAAACACTTGTCTCTGTTTCAGGTACGAGCGCTGGGTGGCTGCCGGGCGGCCTCCTGGCTTCGAGCTGGAGAAGGTCTTCTCGAGCGAGGTGCAGACCGCCGCGTTCCGAATGCTCACCCTTTCGGCCTGGGCAAAGGACGCCGTTCGTATGACCTGGACGCAGTTTTGCAGTAAGCCGTGCCGTTGTTGTGTGTGAAGCTTCGCCCGGTGGTGACTGACACGCCTCTGACGAATGTTTCAGTCAGAAAAGACGCCAATTACGAGCCGCTGACTGGCGACACGCGCGGAAAGAGCGTGGGCGTCAAGGGCTGCTCGAAGCTGAGACAGTTCACCAGCCGGGAGCTGGTCGACCGGCAGATCCCTTTCGTGCAGCTCGCCCTTCGCACCGCTGCCAAGGAGATCGACCTCTTCAATGAGTCCAAGTATTCAGAGGTCTGGGTTGCGCGCCTGTTGCTCGTTGTTGTTTTTGTTGGATTAGGGGCAACGCTAGGAGGCCGTCAATGGTCCATACAGGATATAACCGTCTCCATGACGCCTTCCCGTCTAGAGCCGCGTGATTAGCCAAATACATTTCGGAAGAACGCTATCTGCAACCTAGGGCTTTGAGAAAATCCATTCAGAGGGAAGTCCTCGACCTAACGGATCCATCAAGAATCGAACCCAGAACCGTGCGCGCAAGACGCGGATTCTCTACCACTAGGCCATGCGCTGCCCGCCGAGATGTTGCTCCGCCGCGATTCAAGCCAACAGAAGATGCTAGGAGAGCCATTTTGGTGACCTGTAGTTTTTTAAACTCCCCGGCTCACGGGTTTGCAGGACACGGCTCGTCGCGTCATCCGCCTGGTGCTGCAGACTCTCTCCAGCCTCGACAGGTGCGAGAAGCGACAGCGGCAGCACGACGCCAACGACCCCCTTTACAGGGAGGTCGTGCGCGGCAGCATGGTGCTCAAGGCGCTCAATCTCAGCGCCTACGCGGATAACGGTGAGCAGCCAATCTCGCAGTGTCGTTCGTTGACGACAGGGTGGCACAATTGAGAAAAGCTTTCTAAAATGCACGACGTTTTTTTTTAATGCAAAAGTAAACAAAATGCAGCTGCTGCTGAGTAGCAAAAGACTGCTGTCAGCGCAAAAGTTTCGACAGCACAAATGCAAAGTTGGGTAGTACACGATTGCTAACTCTTTTTGCATACACTACCCTTTAGAAGACCAACATTCCACGTTCAATGGTTTACAACGCTATACAGACACCAATCAACACAGCGTCACTGCAGGGATCAACATGGAGAGCAGGGCTTGCGCGAGGATCGCGCGCCAAGCCTTGGACGCGGTCTCCGACGACGAGGTGGCGGATCGGGACGTCGCCGGTAGCACGCGACCAGGACGCGCCAAGAAGTCCCCAGCAGCTGTCCGGCAGCGCGTCAACAAGAATCGCACCAAGATTCAGCGAAAGTGTGCACCTGATTTTCAACAATTTGCACGTGGGTGTGGTGGCAAAGGTAGACATGCTTGTAGACTGCCAGCTGCTTTCACCAGCACCAAAACCACGCCACAGCAGGCTTCGGAAAGAATCAAGACTGCGACGCCGGCGCAAAACACGCTGAAGGTGCGTTACTGATGGGGGGGGGGGGCGGGAAGAGGGCTTGGAGGCAATTCCTGCTTGTGAGAGACGCGATAAAATTTGTTGCAGAGGCGCGCCTGTCCGCTGGGCTCTCCACGTGACGCTGTCGGGTCACCGAAAGCGAAGGCGACAAAAGCAGATGCTGCTGAAAACGCTGCGCCGATGAGAGATGGCTGCTGAATCGCCAACGCCACACGAAAAAAAAACAGGAAATGCAGCAAGGAGTACAATGACAGCTTCAGTGGTGTGGCGCGTGTACAGTACAATGTCCTTAAATGTCGCAATACCTTAAAATTCTCCAACAGTGCCCCCTTCCCTCCAATAGACCAATAGTGTCTCTGAGTGGTTAAGTGACCAACAGTGGTTAAAACAACCGAACAGTTCAGTCGTCATTGCGACTTTGTGCCCATGTGTTGCCCCTACTCGTAGAAGATGTCGAATTCGCGCTTGTTGAAGGAGAACTTTGGTGGTTATCGATTCTCCGAAAAGTGAGCACAATCGAGTATCGAATTCAGGCAGTCCAAACTAAAGTCTGAAATAAATACAATCAAACAAGCGACGCAAGCACATTTAGAACTTTTGTTGTGTATTGTTCGAGAGTGGAAGACAGTAGTTGAAGAGCTAAAATTCAGGCGATGTCGCGCAATTCGACAAAATATACCGCAACATACATGAGTCGCTTGTGTGGAATTTCAAGCCAAAACATTTTGGGGGAGAGACAGAAATGACAGTCTGACCTACAAAGTAGGGTGCCTACAGTGTAGCAGCAATAATGCTTTGAGTGGCGACTGGCGATGGTATGGGGGTCGACCGAGGGGATTGAGGGAGCGGTTGCCCCCCCCCCTGCTCTTTACTGTACTTCATTGGATTCGACTCTCCATCTACCCGACCCAGCAGAGGACGATGAAAACAAAGCTCTCTTTGCAATCGAGACCGTTGACACACACGACTTCCGTTGACCAAGCTAAATGCATAAAGAATGAAATTTGATGCGTCAAAAACGTTCGAGCGTTTTGCTGGCCTAACCTTGTTTGCCTACACTAAGTACAAACAGGCGTGTTTCAGTCGATGGAGCGAGCGCTGTCTGCGCACACGCAGCTGCACGTCAATAATCAGCGAGGAAACCGACATGGAGAACGTAATGAATTTCTCTTGCTCCACAGGTCACAACCATTGGCAGCGGCTCTCCGAGCAGCTCCACTGCAACTGGGATCAAGAGACGCTCGAACGGCTGTGTCAGCGATTGGAGAAGCACCTCTCTTTTGGGTAAGTACTAGAGGCGCGCGCGGCCTTCGGCCACCATGTATACACTAAGGCATGAAGCAATTGATCTTGCATATGACGTGATCATAATGCGCAAGGACATGCGTAGCTTTGTCTTTTGCTTGTGTGGGCGAGTGTTCCTTAGGACAGTTGTCAGTATTGAAGGACCCAAACTTCATGCTCCCCCTTGTCCATGGAGGCGTGCACCCCATTGACAGAAATTGGCAAAAATTTTGAGTTCCTCTTTTTATCGTGAGGGCGTGCACCCCATTGACAGAAATTGGCCCAAATTCTGTGTTCCTCCGTTGATCGTGAATTCGTGCACCCCGTTGACAGAAACTGGCCCAAATTCTGTGCTCTGTGCGTGCGTGCGTGCGTGCGTGCGTGCGTTCGTGCATGCGTGCGTGCACGTGCGTGCGTGCGTGCTTGCGTGCGTGAGTGCGAAAGTGCGTGCGTGCGTGCGTGCACTCCCGTGCGTGCGTGCGTGCATACGTGCATGTGCGTGCACTCCCGTGCATGCGTATGCGCGTGCGTGCGTGCGTGCGTGCGTGCGTGCATGTACGTGCGTGCGTGCGTGCGTGCGTGCGTGCGTGCATGTACGTGCGTGCGTGCGTGCGTGCGTGCGTGCGTGCGTGCGTGCGTGCGTGCATGCGTGCACTCCCATGCATGCGTGCGTGCACTCCCGTTCGTGCGTGCGTGCGCGCACTCCCGTGCGTGCGTGCATGCATTCCCCATGTGTGCGTGCGTTCGCGCGTGCGTGCGTGTGTGCATGCGTGTGTGCTTGGCGTGAGTGCTTGGCGTGCTTGGTGTGAGTGCTTGGCGTGCGTGCATGCTTGGAGTTCGAGCGTGCGTGCGTGCGTGCGTGCACGTGCTGCATGCATGCATGCGTGCCTGCATGCATCCATGTGCATGCGTGCATGAATGTGTGCGTACGTGCGTGCACGTGCATGTGTGCACGTGCGTGTGTGCGTGTGTGCGTGGCATGGGTGGGTGCGTGCGTGCATGCTTGGCGTGCGTGCGTGCGTGCTTGGCATGCATGCGTGCGTGCTTGGCATGCTTGGTGTGAGTGCTTGGCGTGCGTGCATGCTTGGCGTGCGTGCGTGCGTGCGTGCGTGCGTGCGTGCGTGCGTGCGCGCACTCCCATGCGTGCGTGCGTGCACGTGCTGCATGCATGTGTGCATACGTGTGTGCACGTGCATGTGTGCACGTGCGTGTGTGCGTGCGTGTGTGGCATGGGTGGGTGGGTGCGTGCGTGCATGCTTGGCGTGCGTGCGTGCGTGCTTGGCATGCATGCGTGCATGCTTGGCGTGCTTGGCGTGAGTGCTTGGCGTGCGTGCACGCTTGGCGTGCGTGCGTGCGTGCGCGCACTCCTGTGCATGCGTGCATGCATGTGCTGCGTGCATGCGTGCGTGCCTGCACGCGTCCACATGCGTGCGTGTGTGAATGTGTGCGTACGTGCGTGCATGCGTACACATGCGTACCTGTGCGTGCGTGCGTGCGTGCGTGCGTGCGTGCGTGCGTGCGTGCGTGCGTGCGTGCGTGCGTGCGTGCGTGTGTGCGTGCGTGCGTGCGTGCGTGTACGTGTGTGCGTGCGTGCGTGCGTGCGTGCGTGTACGTGTGTGCGTGCGTGCGTGCCTGCACCCGTTCTGGAAGTTTCCCAATTAGGCAAGCTACAATGTACAGTACAATACAATGTACAATGTACCACAACTACAGTATGCATTTGCATAATTACGCGGGAGCACATGCAAATGACTCGTGACGTCGAGGCGAGTCATTTGATATGCAATTCATCCATGTGCAATTCGTTTGGTAGTGTTAATCTGTGCTGCAACATTTGAAAATGCGCTGTAACTACTGTATGAATTTGCATATCCAAAATCGACCTTGCCCATGACCATCTCGGGGTCACGAGGATTCAATCGAGCCATCACGCGTGCACGTATGTCAAGCGGTTCGCGAGTTTACTCGAAACATACACACAAACAAACAAACAAACAAACACACACGTGCACGGGGCGCATTTGTAAGGAGATCTGTGATCCAAATGCAGTCAAGAGAACGAAATAAGATCGCAATATGCGCCTTTTGATTGGTTGTGTTTTGCTGCATGCATACAATGACACAAATAGGTGGATAGCGACATTTTTGTTTAGGTTTGCATCAGTCACACTGATAATAGCTGTTCAAGCTGTACTCTGTGTGACACTACTCGTCAGTAGTGTGCACGCATATGCACTGCTGAGAGGCTACAGGCGTGGCTCTCTGCCAAAGATCGTCACATTGTTCAGCCTCTATAAGTCATGTGGAGACTGCTGTTTTCTGATCTGCTTAGAGCTTCTGCCCATTTGGGATGTGGCACAGTCTGTCCTTCCATTCAACCAACTCATTGAAGAATGTTTTACCTTTATTATGTGTATCAGTGCCAATGCATCCTGCATTACATGTTCTGCCATGGGCCTCATCAAGATTTTTGCTGTGCGCTCTCCCATCATCTGTCATCATATAGTTACACTGAAGAAAACCAAGGTTTGTTTATTAGTGAGTGAGTGAGTGAGTGAGTGAGTGAGTGAGTGAGTGAGTGAGTGAGTGAGTGAGTGAGTGAGTGAGTGAGTGAGTGAGTGAGTGAGTGAGTGAGTGAGTGAGTGAGTGAGTGAGTGAGTGAGTGAGTGAGTGAGTGAGTAAGTGAGTGAGTGAGTGAGTGAGTGAGTGAGTGAGTGAGTGAGTGAGTGAGTGAGTGAGTGAGTGAGTGAGTGAGTGAGTGAGTGAGTGAGTGAGTGAGTGAGTGAGTGAGTGAGTGAGTGAGTGAGTGAGTGAGTGAGTGAGTGAGTGAGTGAGTGAGTGAGTGAGTGAGTGAGTGAGTGAGTGAGTGAGTGAGTGAGTGAGTGAGTGAGTGAGTGAGTGAGTGAGTGAGTGAGTGAGTGAGTGAGTGAGTGAGTGAGTGAGTGAGTGAGTGAGTGAGTGAGTGAGTGAGTGAGTGAGTGAGTGAGTGAGTGAGTGAGTGAGTGAGTGAGTGAGTGAGTGAGTGAGTGAGTGAGTGAGTGAGTGAGTGAGTGAGTGAGTGAGTGAGTGAGTGAGTGAGTGAGTGAGTGAGTGAGTGAGAGTGATAAGTGAGTGAGGGAGTGAGATGAAAAAAAGCTGTTCTAGATTTGGCTTGTTGTAGCCCATGCAGCTGGCATTCTGATAACTTTCCTGTGCAGTTTTCTGGACTATTTACTAGCATCCAATGGCCTTTTCACTAGCTTTCTTGTTCTCTTCTTCTATTTGGCAGTAATTCTGACCCAAGTGTGCCTTATGTGCATACTGAAGCGTGCAATGCAGCACAGAAACACCATCTACAAACCACAAATGGTACCACTCAACATCCCAATGTGGCGCATTCAACTGGCAGTTTGGTTTTTTATCCTCGGCTACCTTCCAAGAATGGTCTTTTCATCTTATTACATCATCGTTGGTGGGGATGATGAGTGTATTTCTCTGGAACTTAAATTTGAGTTTGACAATGGCTACAGTATTGTGGCACTGGCAGTAATGGGCAAGATTTTGATGGAGGACTTGCTGGAGTTTGCCTGTAGTCAGCCACTGAGGAAGTCGCTACCGTTTTGCCTATGAAAATAGAGGCATTAGATTTGTGGTCATCTTTCGAAAAGTCAACTGATAGAAGAAAAGGTGGGAGGACGAATGCGATGGTAACAAAACTGCAGACCCGTGTGAATATTCATGATGTACCTGTACCACCATAGGCTCGCCGAAATGGAGATTCCATTCCACTACGGAACATGTGCAGACAGGAAGCGTCTTTGTCTCCCTGTTGCCATGCAGACGAATGCAAAGCAGGCATGCAAAAGAGCGAGCAAAAGCTCATGAACTAGATTCTCCAGTAACACTCATCCACTCAGATACACTCAGAGTGTCTCTCGCTCGCTGTCGCAAAGCAAATTTCGGGTCTGGGCGATCCTAACCTCAACTTCTAACACTGAAGCACCGGGTCTAACTTAAACATTCGCCGGATTTTAACCGAGTCGAGCAAATGATAAAACAGACTGCCATGCGATTCAATCCATACAGAATGTCAATGTTAATGACGTTTCAGCATCAGCATTGAAAGACAGATTCTTTTGCAACGTTTTGCTGTTAGCATTTCAAGCGTCAAAGCGCAAAGTTCACTGCAATGCCGACAGCTCGTTGGGCCACATGGAAGTTTCAGATGAAGCAATGGCGTACTCAAAAGGGGAGGGGGCTAGGGGGGGGGCTGCCGCCCTACCTTATGAATTTAATAATTTTTTTGCAACAGGGTTGAATTGCCTGCCGCTGCCGCTGTTAAAATTCGGCGTCAAAAGGCGGGGGGGGGGCAAGGGGGCGAAGGGCAAAGGGAGGTATTTATTTGTATGTATTCTACTCAATTTCAATGCCACAAATGAGAACACGACGTTTGACAGCCGCCGAATTCTTTTTAGCAGCGTTACTTTTCGCCAGAGGCACAAGTTATCGAGGACAAAACGTTGGAACAGCGTTGATTTTTAACAAACAATTGGTATTTTCGGTTCACACTTTGTCGAGCAATTAAGCAGTGCCCCAAAAAAAAATTGTGACAGTGTAGCCCATGTTGCAAAAGACCCACCCCATTGACAAGTCCCGCGTACGCCACTGAGATGGAGTGCCTGCTCCCGGCGAAAGACTTGTTCGACATCCGGTAAAGAACAGAGGCAGACTGAGGCGGGCGCGGCTGCCAGAGCGAGCTGCGGCAGGAAGGCGACGCCAGTGAGGACCTACAAAGCCTAAGACTAAGCCTAAAGTGGCTCCCATATACTTGGCGCGGAATTGTCACTGCCCACGGGGTTCGTTCCGCTGCCAGACAGCGTCTGGCGTGCCTTCCTGCTCGGGGTAACCGATTCAGAAAGTAATTTTTGGGACAGAAGGCCACGTTATTTTGCATCAATTTAAGAAAATTTGCGGGCAGATTAATTTTAGGGAGAAAGAGTGACGATGTAGGTGAGAAATTTGTGGGGGGGGGGGGGAGAGAAGCCAGTTACGGGTGAAACGCAGCAAGCAAGAATAAAAAAAGAATCATTTTACACGAGGTAAAAATGCGAGTTGACAGATTTTACATTTTTACAAGAATATATTTGCAGAGTCATTCGTGAGCGGGCCACAGATCAGCGGTGGCATAGTCGGGTCGTTGACCGTTGAGCCTTTCGTTAATCGTTCAGCAGCAAATTTGTAACTGCAGCAAAGCCGTTTCTGGTTTGGGGTGACTGCCCATCGATCAATAGGATGCTGGATAATCCTGGACCGCTTTGCCAAAGTACGCATGTAGCGGTAGCTAAGTATTACGGTGAAGCATCGTCCATCTCGGTTGCAACAGCACAGAAACAGGCACAATGAATTTAGGGTTTCAAAATCGGTGCTCATTCCCAATTTTCTGACGAGCCTCTTGTGCTTGAGGTTGCTCCAGCGCTGGTGCAGCACGTCGTAAGCGAGTCAACTTCAGAGTTTCGTCTCTTAAGGAAGCGCTGCAGAGCAGCAACGCGTAGGGGTTGTTGCAGGTGAGCAGATCGGTCGCGGCCGTCCAGAGGGACCGCCAGATGTAGTTGTGGCGTGTCGTCGTCACCCTCGCGGCGAGAATGAATGCTAGTAGGACGCAAATGACATTGGGAAGAGTGCAGCGCACGACTGCACGCCCGCCAGCACGCACGCACGCACGCACGCACGCACGCACGCACGCACGCACGCACGCACGCACGGACGCACGCACGCACGCACGCACGCACGCACGCACGCACGCACGCACGCGCGCACGCACGCACCTGCACGCACGCACCTGCGCGCCCGCCAGCTCGCTCGCACGCACGCACGCACGCACGCCTGCACGCACTCACGCACGCTCTTGAACGCCCGCCCGCTAGCACGCCCGCCCGACAGCACGCACGCACGCACGCAAGCACGCACACACGCACGCACGCACGCACGCACGCACGCACGCACGCACGCCAGCTCGCACGCACGCACGCAAGCCTGCACGCACTCACGCACGCTCTTGAACGCCCGCGCTCTAGCAATCACGCCCGACAGCACGCACGCACGCAAGCACGCACACACGCACGCACGCACGCCCGCCAGCACGAACGCACGCACACACGCACGCACGCACGCAAGCACGCACACACGCACGCACGCACGCACGCACGCACGCACGCACGCCAGCTCGCACGCACGCACTTGCACGCCCGCATGCCTGCACGCACACACGCACGCACTTGCACGCCCGCCCGACAGCACACACGCACGCACGCACGCACGCACGCACTCACGCACGCACTTGCACGCCCCCGCGCGCGCCCGCACGCACGCACGCACGCACGTACGTACGCACGCATGCACGCACGCAGGCTGCACCACATCCCAGGTTGAGCAGTCCCACGATGCCGAGTTTTAGTTCGCCTTTTAATTTTCGCGACTGCGTGCTACTCGACCGCCTCTTCGAGTAAAGCTTCGTCGCCGTCACGATAATCTTCAGATAGAGACAAGCCATGAAGACGCACAGCGCAACGAAAAGCAGAATCGACAGCCCCTGGGCAATCGCGAAATGGACGCCGGCGACTTTGACCCCGACGCGCGTCGTGTTGGCAATGGCGTAGAAACGTCTCTCCCTCCGCAGAATCAATGGGACGTAATATGTACATGAGAGGGGGCAGCCATTGAACAAGCAGCAACTGATGAACCCGGCGCTTTGACCAGAACTGAAGAAGGTTGAGAACGTCATGTTCTTGCTATGTAAATGCAGAAAATTCATCAAGTGTGCCTCAGGCAGGTAGTACACCGTGTACATACCTGAAAGTAATCTCTCCATAACCGGGAACACCTGCTGTGGTCCACTATTGTGCGTCGCCTGCAGTTACGTACTTGCTAACCGAATACCGTAAATTCATCAATAGTGCCCCCAGGTACCCTATACAGTGTATGTTCATTGTCACAGGTCGACATTGGGACTTTAGGCGTGTGGCATGTTGTTGCGCTTGCCATGCTGACAGAAGACGAGTTGGGCTGGCTGTCTTCCACTGTCCAGGACGCGACACTTGCATTGTACTAACCTACTGTTTGGTGCCTGTTGCTCTCGGTGATTTGGCTGGCACTGCGAATCTATACACGACCCTATGATGGTGCATCTTCTGTACCTTGGAATGCTGTAGTGGGTGGGTGGACGTAAATCTGTTCATGGACAACGCCAGCAAGCCCAGAAGTTGCGCGGCTCGCAGCTGGTAGGCGAAAAAAGCCGCACCCAGCGTCGCTGCAGTCCGGAACGTGAGATTCCTTGCACCAACACAGCACGCGGCTCGGCAGACGCGCTACGCCTACCGGGCTCATACTTGCGTAGAAGTCGTGGCCACAGCCCCACATCCTCAGCTTATCCATCAGCCAATTCCGCGCGAGGGCCAGAAAGTCGGCCGCACCAATTGAGAGGACGAACGTAAAGAAAGCGGACCGAAATGTCTCCGAGCCGCCCAGTCTACACTTGACGACAGCGGCGAGCACAACCGCGTAGAGCAGCATCGAAGGCACCATGAAGCCCAAGGACGCAGCGATTTGCATACTGTACGAGTCTGACGTGGAGAAGCACATTTTTCTGACTCCAATGTGCACGCACTTTGCGATGTAGTTGGCTCACATCCGTTCCGTTTGTGAGTGTCGGCCAGCGCCTGACGTACACTGCTGCCTGCTATGTAGTTTAGAGAGAGCTTCAAGTTAAAGCTCTCTCCATGCAGCAAGCATGGAGTGGATCCGCTAGTGGCTTTAACAGACGTGGTAACTCCCAAGGGCAGTTGTTAGACGAAATGTAGCGCACAATTGGGACAGGCTAAGGTGAAACCTTGGCAACAAGCGCGGGGTCTATGGATACTGCATTGGGTGAGGGTGCGTTCAGAACAACAAGTGGTCGAGTGGACCTTATTAAATGCCAAAATCACGCCGCAGATGCAATTTGCAAATACCTTTGTTTCGCTTTTTGAATCGATGTTTGAAACCAATGCCAAAAACAAATGTTCACCGATCGTTCGTTGCTGAACCAACATTGTATATGTAGGTACGTGCAAATAATGATGATGATCCCAACAAGTAAGTGCAGCCCTGGCGAGCGCTGCAAAGAACTGTGGATGATCAACTGGAACAGCAACAATCAACAAAGTACAGTGTACATACAGGTATCTGCGAAAATGGTCATGGTCGCTTGTTGAACCGTCCATAAACTTTCAGGCTCTACAATGACAAAAAGTCAAATTGGCTATGTATCCCATACTGCCAAACTTGAACATTAGTTGCTCGAATGCTGTGTGCGGGTGGGTCACACTATCACGTTTACGTGGTACTGTACCTAGCTTGGATTGATCGTCAATCAGAAAGCGCCCGCATGCAATCAGTTGACCTTTCAACACTGCTGTCTCCATTGCCATTGCCGTTCGTTTATACTTGCTTGGTTGCACGCAGGCAACAGCAGCGAGCGAGCGCGCATCAGCGGGAAGTCGCTCGGTCTTGGTTTTCATCACAGCACGAAGCCAAGCCAAGCCACAGCACTGCCTGTTCTCCCACGAAGATTAGATCTAAGCGTCTGAGTCAAGTCAAGCGTGTCCCAGCGTGCATGTCCCACTCGCTCTCCCGACGCCTGCGTTTTGCTTTGCCTTGGGAGAGAGAGCACGTGTGAGTAGACCAGGCGGGCATCGGTAGAGTCATGGCGCTTCGATGCGTCGACTGCGTCGCCTTCAGCTGCTCGTCCGGTGGGTGCTGACTGCGTACGTGCGTGCGCGCGTGCGCGCGTGCGCGCGTGCGCGCGTGCGCGCGTGCGCGCGTGCGTGCGTGCGTGCGTGCGTGCGTGCGTGCGTGCGTGCGTGAGTGCGTGAGTGCGTGCGTGAGTGAGTGAGTGCGGGCGCACTGCGCTTGCGCTTGCAAGTCACTTCCTGATGAGATTGCACTGAATGACAGTGGTCTATTTCCATATGCAGAGCAGGAGCTGGAGTGCCACGTCGCGGAGGAGCACCTCGAATGGTTCCCCTACAAGTGCCGACGCTGCCTGCACTGCCACCTGCCCAGCTTCTGGGCCCTGCGCCGGCATCACGACTCCACGCATGCCGGCGAGGACTTGATGGTGCGATTCCGGCTAGTTCATCCACACACGTTGCAGCGGTGTCGTTGCAGTACTCGTACCAGAACAACGCGGCGATGGAGCGTCAGCTGCGAGCGAAGCTGCCGCCGCCCAGTCTGTCTTCGGACCAGTCTGCCCTGTCGCGCAGCAGCGCCTCGCTGCCGCAGCAACCACGGCGCGAGCCGTCGCCAGCGAGACTCGTCAAGGTCGAGCCACGCGCCCCGGAGGAGCCTGCAGCTCGTCCCGGCTGGCGCCGGGAAGAACCGTCACCGTGGCAGCAGCCCAGTGGGGAGACTGCGAACGATGGAGGTGGGCGACGGGGTTGGTTCATCGATTGTCTGCAAGCAGTGGCACTATGCTTGTGTACCGTATGGCACGCGCAAGAGCAGCTGTGTGCCCAGTTCCAATCGTAGTCATGAACTGTTGTTGCAGCCGCACAAGACTATGATCCACTATTCTATAGGCACGGCTGGAGGTCAAGGCGAGCAGCGCATGCCCCAGATCAAGCTCACAGAGTTCCCCACCAAGGCCCTGGAGCGACCAGAACCGCAGCAGCGCACGGGCAGCAGCGCTACCGAATGTCGACTGTGCGGATCGGCCGCCAAGCGATCCAACCACATCCTCAAGCATCTTTCCGAAGCCAACGTGTACAAGTGGGCGCTTTCTATATGTAGGTATATAAACATGCAAGCGGAGGCTCTTTCCGTTCCTCGCCCCCCCCCCCCGCCCCAACACCATAAAAATGAGGACTCATTTCTTCAATTTTTGTCTGTGTGTCTGTATTTGCGGGGGAGGCTGTATCTAACCCTAGGTTGTGCAATGTCGGATGCGCCAATTTTCCGAAACCCAAAGCGTTGCAGGCACGTCTGCTCCGGCTGCAGCAGAGGTTTCGTTCGGAAAAGCAGAGGGACCGCTCATGCGGCGAAACGTTGTGGTCAGTGACGCCTGGCAAACTTGGCGCAATGCGTTTCGACGGATTGCGCAGTGATTTCTATGGACGATGCTTTCGTTTAGGTGGCAAGCGCGTCGTCTTGACATACAACGACGAGTTCCATCGAGAAAAACAGAAAATGCTCGACATTTGCTATGGGGACGCAGCTCCGGGAGAGAGCGGTACGGGCACGGCTACTGTGTATTATCATTGAGCTTTTTTGAGGTTTTCTTGGGGCAAATATTTTTTTGTAATTCAAAAATTCCAGTTTTTTTAACATTTTTATTTTTCCCAAGCCTGAGTATGGGGCATACATTAGGATTCGCTTGCAGGTCCGTCTAGCAGCAAGACGTCAACTCCAAAAGTCCACCGAGCAAACGACACCAGCCCGGCAAAAAGTCCGGGTAAGGCACACACATGGTGGCACTGCTGATCTATGGTACTAACTGAGCCAACGGGTTTCCAGACGCCACTCGCTGCAGTTGCGATTGCTGCGGTCGCTGCTACTCGGACCTGACCCTGCTGAGGACCCACATCGGCCGCTGCAGCCAGACGCTGAGTGTCACGGGGAGCGCCAGAGCTGAGCTCGGGGGACGGCGAAAGCGTAGCCCCAGCAAGACCCGCCCAGCGCCTCGGCCGCAGGGCCAGGAGAACAAGGGCTCGGAGACAGCCACCCACCCACCCTGCCGCCTCTGCGCGTCCCGCGACCAGAGCTCCAGGCACGTCTACAACCACTTGGCCAAGGACGCTGGACTGTTCCGGTGGGCATAATTTCTCAGTCTCTTGCAGTGGCATGACGACGCGCAAAGCGATGCCGCTAGTGATGTCAGTAAAAAGCCTGCAGACTTTTTTTAATTTTAGAATTGAACACGTTTTTTTAATCTAATTTTTAAATCATACAGCTGCACCATTGCGCTGTCACTTGAAGTGCTGGCACAACAGCGTTGTGAACACACGAACGCAAGCGTCAAGCTGTTCCGTGTTTATTTTTCAGTTATTTCTGCGCTGGCTGCAACCGTGGCTTTGGACAGAAGTGCAACTGTGCCACCCACGTAGCAAAAGTTTGCGGTGCGTTAATTTCGGTTGTTCCGACACATTGACTCAGACACCATAAACGCTAGTTTCGAGTGATGAAAACTGTTGCAGGTGGCGCGGAGATCATAGAAAAGGGAGAAGACGACCAATTTTTGGAAGAGAAGCAGAAAATGATGGAAGTCTGCTACGGATCCTCCCTGGAGACCAGCTACAGAGCGACTTCGGGTATTGAACTATCGAACCGTTAGCTAGCCCAGAGGAATTTAGCTATGCAACGTTATGGTGTATTTCGTTGTTAAAATATGCATTTTTTAGGTGCACACAGTTGTGCACACTTTATTGAACCACCTATGAAGCAAATGTATGCTATCTGCTTTACCTACGTTGCAGCTTCTCCAACTGAGAAGCAGCGACGAACGGTCTCGAGACCGAAAAAGCGAAAACGACCAAAGAAGAGCGGATCAAAGCCGAGGGGATATTCAGGTGGTACTAGGCTTTTTCCAATGGTGTAATTTCCAAAGCACCCATGTGTGTTCACGATCTGAAACACACTGCAAAATTAGCATCACCATTCAAAATTTTTTGGTTGAGAGTATAGAATCCTCCTCCAATAGTGCTCCTGGGTAAGGAGAGGTTGAAATTATAGTGCCCGGGGGCACTATTTGGAAAATTTACGGTAGGTACCCATCCAGTCTAGAGCCGCATAATTAGCCAAGACATCCGGAAGAACGCCATCTGTAATCTGGGGCAGGGATGGCACGAGAAAATCCATTGAGAGGGAAGTCCCCGGTCTAGTGGATCGATCAGGAATCGAACCCAGAACCGTGCGCGCAAGAGACCGCTTCTCAACCACTAGGCCATACACGCTGCCATTGCACTGTAGTGTAGCGTATGGCCCGGTCCTAGTCTGTCGAGGTTTTATTACTGTTGACACGCATGATAGGTAAATACATACCTGTGCTCATCATGTGTGTGTTCACAAGAATCCAGGAGCAGTTGAAACTCAAGTATCTGCAATTCGTTCATATACCGTTCATTGTCAATCGCGGAGGTGTATACAGTCTCAGAGTGCAACAAGTGCGGCACCATGGATCAGCCGACGAGGCACGTCTACATGCACCTCAGGAAAGAGTGGGGTCTCAGCAAGTACGCCTGTCGAAGCTGCAGTCGACGCTTTCGCGACGCCTACCAATTCAAAAAGCACCTCGTGCCTGGATCGTGTGGTAAGTTGGAGGGCGCGATTGGTGTAGAATGCGGCTGCCACAGCTTTGAAAAGCTTAGGGTCGTCGGGGTCATAACTTGCTTGGGCAGGGTGTGAGTGGGGGTTGCCCAGAATGTGCGTGCGTGCGTGCGTGCGTGTGTGTGTGTGTGTGTGTGTGTGTGTGTGTGTTAGTGTGTGTGTGCGTGTGTGTGTGTGTGTGTGTGTGTGTGTGTGTGTGTGTGTGTGCGTGTGTGTGTGTGTGTGCGCGTGTGTGTGTGTGTGTGTGTGTGTGGAGATTAGTAACAGTCTAAGCCCCCTAAGTCTGCCGCCGAATTCAGACAACTCAGCATTGGAAGTCGACAACTCGGCAGAGTTTGTCGAAGCCAAGGACAGAATGATGCGCATTCTCTACGGGCCAACCGCGGGTGCGACGGAAGGCAATGGTACGTATGCTCCACTGGTAACCCCCTTTAATAGTGCCCCCCTCCAATACTGCTACGGGCAAGACAAGGTTGAAAGGTTGAATTGTAGCGCCCCGGGGGCACTATTGTAAGATTTACCGTAGATGGGCGGGCAGAGGGTAGGTGGGGACAGATTCAGTGCACTTGTTGCCCCCATGGAAGTTGTAGCCCCAGAAGGGAACAAAGCTTCGGGTCAATCTGACAGTGCGAGCCACTCTTCAGAGCAGCTCTGCGACGCCGCTTCTGCGGAAGCCGGCGAGGGTCAGGCCGCAGCAGATCAGAGCTCTTCGTGGGACAGCGAGGAGCAGGCTAGAGACCGCGCGACAGAACGCGGAATGTCAGCATGCATCAAGGAGGAAGAAGACGACGCGGACACGAGCGTCGAAGTCGACGAGACGGCCACGGAAGCGGCGCGAAGCAGCCTGGTCGATGGCAAGGGAGAAATCGTACTGGAATGACACGCGAGAAATGTTGGAGCGAACGCGTCGTTGCGTCTGGTTCGGTCTTGGAGAAGTGTTGTTGACTACTACGCGTCCAATTGCAGACCCGCGGTTTTTACGGATGGGTAGTCGACTGCGCATTGGTCGGTTGTTACCTCATAACACACAGCTCGCATAACACACACACACACACACACACACACACACACACACACACACACACACACACACACACACACACACACACACACACACACACACACACACACACACCTGTAACTGGGGGGGTGGTTGGGGGGGCTTGGGGGGCCCCCCACTAGTTTTTCAACCACCCCCCAACTCCCCCCCAACCCCCCCCCCCCCCAGAATTTTCCCAAAGGATTTTCGTCACGTCTAAAACGATAAAAGTGAGTAACTGTTGGTGTTTTTCAGTGCTTTTCAGTGTTATATGACCATAAAACAGCTAAATAACACTGTTTACACCCTTTTTATACCCATTTTAGACCAATAAGTACCATTATAACTCAAACAACGGCCAGCTACCCCCCCCCCACTTTTTGCTCCGGAGACCCCCTCCCCCAAAATCGGCCAGCTACCCCCCCCCCCCCACTCTGCCAGACCCAGTTACAGGTATGCACACACACACACACACACACACACACACACACACACACACACACAGCTACCTATTTGGGCGATGCTCCAAGTTCTCGAGCATGCGCACCACAACTGCACGATTCACGTTAGGGCGATGTATATAGTTTCAGAAAAACGTTTATGTTTCAGTCACACGGGTACCTACATATGCCGACGAGCGCAACACATGCAAATAAATGTTAAGTGCCAAGCACCAGGTGAAGTGTCTGAACTTTCGTTACCAATGCTCACTTTTGACCAATCAGGGAAAGTTTTTCGTGTCCGCTTCTGGTCACACTGCTGTTGCACTTCTATATTCTACTCGTTGTCACAATGATTTGTCTGCGAGCCCATTGACTGACGTTTGTGAACGAAAACTGCGGAAAGGAAGCGAATAAATAAATGGCAATTGGCCACCGCCTTTCAAAAGACTGCCACGCTCCGGATGCGCGCGAAAGCGTTGTTGTGCAAATTGGTGTTCTATCGCCGATGCGCCAATAAAGTCACCCCCGCAAAGCCGGCTGTCGCAGTCTTCGCTCGCCCTTTGATCGGTACGGCCCTATTCACTTCTGCTGATACAGTAGTACAGCTCGCTCGCATACACACAAGATGCTCTCCGTCAAATCCGTCCTTTGCCTTGCGGTTGTGTGGGCTGTCGTTGCTGCAGCCAAGCCGAAGAAGGACAAAGTCAAGAAACAAGGGGTAGAGGAGGAGGATCCATGCGCCCGAATCGACTGCGGTGGCCACGAGTGCGTGAAGTGTCAGCTCGACGAGCTGGGCGAACCGAAGTGCGTATTCGAGGCTGCCGGAGACTCAGAGGAAACAGGTGAGTCGGTTAGTCGCTCGATATACACCTAGGGAACTGCTGAAATCAGTGAGAGAAATTTGAGACCTGCTGTTGTTCTTGTCGGATTTGGGCCAACGCTAGGGGGCCGTCAATCATACATGTAACTGGGGGGGGGGGTTTCCCCCTACCCAGCCCCCCCAAGACCGCCCCAGAATTTTCCTGAAGTTTTCCAACTTGTCACAATTGTACAAAGTAGTGTATTTTTCGTCTTTTTCAGTGTTTTTGGCCCTAAAACAGCTAAATAACGCTATTTATAGCCTATTTTAACCTATTTTTGACCAAAAAGTGCCTATTTAGACACTATTTAGGTACACCTTTTTACCCTCTGACACCCCCTCCCTCTTCAAATCTGCTTCCCCCCCCCCACACCCCCAGAATGGTCTCCGACCCTCCCACGGCCCCACTTCAAAGACCCGGTTACATGTATGCCGTCAATGGTTCGTAATCTCCACGACGCCTTCCCGTCTAGAACAGTCCGAAACAGAACCAGTCTAGAACACTTCCCGACGCCAAAGACAATCGGAATGTCGTCATGTGTAATCTAGGGCTGCGACGGCACGCGAAAGTCCATTGAGAGGGAAATCCTCGAGCTTGTGGCTCCATCAAGAATCGAACCCGAAACCGTGCGTGCAAGAGGCCGATTCTCTACCACCCAAAGCCCCCTCCCCCTCCCCCCAGTTACAGGTACCTACATATGACAAGCGCCCTTCTATACCTCACAGCTGTATGTACGTTATTCGGCGCGAGAAGTGTTCCAAGCGCATACAATGCGTTCCAGCGAACTGCTTTATGGCGCCGTGTGCCGCGCAGCAGTGCGAGCAGCAGGACTACTGCGTTAACGATTACTGCGGCGGCTGCACCGCACGCTTCTTCGACTTCAACCACGAGGAAGTGTGCCTTTGATCCGTGAACCTGTTTCTGTCCTGTGATCCTGTCTAGACCGGAACCAGTCACGTAAGCAACCTGATGCGGACTCGTTGGATTGTTCTGGGCGTTCTGAGAAAACGGTTGGGATTAATCGCAACGTTCGGCAAAAATGTTGACAACAGTTGGCGGCATCATGACATGAATACTGAATGTGCTGTACTGCTTCACATACGTGTTTACTGCAATCAGGCTAATTTTGTGGCGTTCAAGCGATTAACTTCACAGATTTGTTTATTAAATTTGTGTAAATAAACCAGCGTTTCGCTTCTATGTGTAGGTGTGTGCGTAACGCCGAAAGTGGCTCTTCCAAAGCAACCAATCGTCGAGTGTGTCGTTGTGTCTGGCAAAAAAAAACCGGTCTATTCCCTCACCACAAACTCCCTGACAAGGTGTGTGCATTGTGCAAGATTCAATTAGTGACGTTGGTAAGCTCAGCGATGAAAGTTCCTCGCGTCCAGTCGGGTCGACTTCTTCGTGTTCTCGGTCACATTTTCTTGGACCTTTCTAGTGGCTCCTTCCAACCCCACCAACTTCAACGTCTCTCTTCTCAGCGTAGCGCTGCACAACAGGAGCAAGTAGGGGTTGTTGCACGTCAGCAAGTCCGCGGCCACTGACGAGAGAGGACGCCACAAGCTGCCGTCGCGAGATACCAGTATGACGGTGAGGAAAACGGCCAGCAACACGCCGATGATATGGGGGAAGGTGTGCGGGGGCATCCACGCACACACGCACGGACGGACGGACGCACGCACAGACGCACGCACGCAAAAACAATTTCCACTGCGCGCCCTCCCAAGTTGAGGACACCAAACATAGCCAGTTTCAGCTCGTCGCTGAGCTTTCGCAACTGCGCACGCGTGGTCTGACCCTTTCGCCGGATTCTCTTGGCCTCAAGCACAATCTTCAGATAGAGTGCTGACATGAAGCCGCATACGGTGACCAGTAGCAGAAAGGACAGGCCATAGGCAGCGGTGAACGCGACGCCCGAGACCTTGGCGCCCACGTAGGAGGAGTTGGGCAGTCGGTAGAAGCGCCTCTCCCCCTGCAGCACCAAGGGAACGTAGAGAAAGGGAGGCAGCCACTGAACGGCCAGAGCGAGCAGCACGCGACTGGTGGCCCACAACTAAAGGAGCAGGATTTTACAACGCTTTGGTATGGAAAATGCAGTCCTTCATCTCAGCGTTTCCTGGAATGTTCCAGAAAGTGTGCGGTCGAGCACTTGCATTTGAGAACAACTTTCGAATTATAGCCGTACCGTACAATGTACTAGGTACGGCATGATAAATTTCAGAAAGTTGTTGTTGTTGTTGGATTTGGGGCAACGCTAGGAGGCCGTCTCAATGGCCCATGTAGCATACCCATCTCCATGACGCCTTCCTGTCTAGAAAAAAAGAAACAAAAAGGAAATTCTAGCATACTCTGTGATGCTGAAGTGGATGCACCACAGCAGTATATCGGTTCATAGACAGCGCCACCAAACCCAGCATTTGCGTCGTGCGCAGCTGCAGCGAGAACGCTGCGCCCAACTTGACCACGGTCTATGGCGTAATGCTGGCGTCACCAAAATACCGCAGGTTAAAACAAATACCGTAAATCCTCCAATAGTGCCCCCCTCCCCAACAGTGCCCCCCAGGGCGAGAACTACCATACAATTCGCATTACATAGGGACACAAATGAAGCAGTAGTGCCATCGTAACTACGTTTAGGTATGCGGTGTACACAGCTCTACAACCATTATTGAATGACATTTCAGCTACTGTGAACTGTTGATAACCTAAGGAACGATGTACGCCTCTAATAGTGCCCTGGGGTAAAGAGAGGTTGAAAGCAGTGCCCTAGAAGCACTATTTGAGGATTTACGGTGCGCTCACAGGGCTCAGGCTCATGTAAAACTCGTAGAAACAGCCCCAGTATCTCAAGCTGCCAAAGAACGTGCTGCGCGCCGCCTCCAAAAAGTCGGCCATCCCAATGAAAAGAGTGAGCGTGAAAAATGCGGACCCAAATGTCTCCGAGCCGCCCAATCGGTGTTTGACAATCGTCACCAGTACCACGGCGTAAAGGGGCATTGAAAACACCGTAAACAGCAAGGATACGCCAATTTGCAGGCCGTATATGTCGGTCATAGAAAAACATGCCATATTCGGGATCAACGGGGCATTTGGTAGTCTGGCAGTGTATGTGCTTAATCAGACATCAGGGATTCTATGTGTTATGTTGGCGGAAATGCAAAGGCTACTCTACTAGTATGAAGCCAACCAGCAAGTCTCAAAACGCAGGTGAAAGGCTGATTCAAAGTATGGGGCACCTGCATCTTGCGATTGACTGAACGAAACTGGAATTACAATGAGTGAGCACGTGAGCGCTTGCGCCACACGGCGGCACATCTGCTCTTATGCTCTTAATCGAAAGAGTTGGGTCCAAACTGTTTGCAGCAGTCTTTTCCACAAAGGTCACAGGACTCAAAGGCAAAAGCGTCAGGACCCTCCCCTACAACCCAGTAAAATGTCAATCCCCACCTAAGACTTGCCAACAATTTCTTCAAACCGTCTAAACTGACAAAAGTGAGTACTCCCTCCATACCATACCTGTAACTGGGTCTGGCAGAGTGGGGGGGGGGCGGAGCACCGGTCTTGTGGGGGGGGGGCTCCGGCGCGAAAGGTGGGGGGGCGGGCCCTTGCCTTTATTTTAATTGTACTTTTCTGTCTTAGGTGGTATAAGGAGGGAGACAGCGGTGTTATTTGCTGGCATATAACACTGAAAAGCACTGAAAAACACAGTTTTACCCCTTTTCGTTTAAGAATGGAATCCTGGGAAAATTCTGGGGGGGGGGGGGCGGGGGGGAGGTGGGGGGGGAAGGGGGGGGCCCCACCCCCCCCAGCATATCCCACGTATTCGCGTCTCCAAATGCTAACGTACATTGAACGTCGAGCGAGTGCACTCGCCTTCGGTATCGCTCCCTGCCCAACAATAGTAAGGCACACATCGCTTGTTCGGGTCGCCGTCGTCACGCGATACAGTTGCGACAACGCAATGGTGTAGTAGCACATAGCGCCACCACCATACATTCGCATTGATTGATTCGATCACAACGTCAGCGCGTTCGTCGCACTGGTCGCAGCGGACACCATCGCTCGGCGCCTCTCGCGGGCGCCGGCGAGAATGGAGGCGATCTCGTCCACGTCTCCGGCTTCGTAGACCTCGAGAAAGTGGTCGCCCAGCAGCCTTTGGCACTTGGCCAACAGCCCCGTCAGATCGTAGAGCGCGGCGACGCGCAACAATTCCACCAGCGACTCCGCGCTGGCCGTCTCGAGCATCCTCTTGGAGCAGAGCGCCACCAACTGGGACGTCTCGTACCTGGGAATCACGTTGTTGTTGGGTTAGGGACAACGCTAGGAGGCCGTCACTGAAAAAGGCCCATATAGCATACCCATCTCCATGACGCCTTCCCGTCTAGAGCCGCATACATACATACATAGGCACTGACATTCGGAAGAGCGCCATCTGTAATCTAAGGCAGCGACAGCACGAGAAAATCCATCGAAAGGGAAGTCCTCGATCTAGTGGATCCATCAAGAAACCAATAGGCCAGGCCATACGCTGCCCTAAGAACCAAAAGACACAACGTTATGCGCAAAGCCACAATGCTCTGTCTTGTGCCGTCGCTGGCTTTTGGCTTCCACCTCTGTTTCAGAATTTTGAGTGGCGCGGAGTTTGCATGCATGGTGCATCCTGCTCAATACTGTCGTTGTGCGATCCCAAAGGTCACCACTGACTTGTGCGCCAGGTGGTAGACGCTAGGCAGACGCGCGGGAGGGCAAGAACGTATGACGGCGACGTTGCGCATGGCCTTGATGAAGACGTCGAGAGCCTCATCGTCATCCGTTGGTTCCAGGAGCTCGCGGGATCTGCCTTCGTGTAGCTCGGTGTCCATCAGGCGGGCGAGGACGGGCGAGTGTCGAGACAGCACGCAGTCATGCACCTCAAGTACGAACATAAATTTACATAGTCGAGTGCGTCCGACAAAGACTAGGCCCTAAATCGGAAATCCTCCAACCCCTCCAACCTTGTCCCCGATTACGGATTGGTTGAAATAATAGTGGACCTCCCCCTTCAGTAGTCCCCCAGGTAAAGAGAGTCTGAAAGGTACACATAGTGCCCTGGTGGCACTGATGGAGGAGGTACGACACCTAAAGAAGCGACGCCACCAACCA
The DNA here is from genome assembly GCA_030248085.1 of Paralinhomoeus sp. GSCO2_6. Taxonomy (NCBI): domain Eukaryota; kingdom Metazoa; phylum Nematoda; class Chromadorea; order Monhysterida; family Linhomoeidae; genus Paralinhomoeus; species Paralinhomoeus sp. GSCO2_6. The sequence continues at coordinate 75,488 of JASAMY010002865.1, forward strand.
TCCACGAGCGTCCACCGCTCGATCGGACCGTAAACATGGGGCCCTGGTCGCCCGGGTGGCGCTGGGGCACTCTGCAGCAGTGGAAGATGCAGCGTAGAACCAGGCTGCCGTTGGGCTGCAGACACTTGAGCAGACTGAGCTGCTCCAGCCAGGCGGAGTGTCCAACGCGAGTTGGCGTTGTAAACCCGCGATTTACAAACGACGCCGTTTCCGGAACCGGCTCGAATTGGTGGCCTCCAGCATCAGGACCTAGTTCCACGACGAACTGAGCGGAAACCAAGGTTGGCTGGCTCGACTGTTCTTGCTGGCACTTGGACTTGACTGGCTGGTCAGTCAAGGCAATGCCGACGTATTTCGTCTCCCACTCATACTCGTGGCCGTCCCTGAAGTTGCTCTGCGTCGTCTTCGCCGCATCTTTTTGGGGACGCATGCACAATATCTTGGTTGAAGCCTGTCTGTCTTATTACAAGTCTTACAAGAAAAGTTACAAAAAGCTGCGTGTGACGGGACTTCGAACATAGGTTCTACGCTGACGTGTTCCCGATTGGCAGATACGATACCGTAAAGCCTATAATTAGCCCCCCAGGGCTAATTGCTTCATTCGAGCTCTAGGAGGGTAGTATATACTATGGTCGCGCATGTGTATGTATGTACATGTATGCGTATGTGAGACTGTGTGAGAGCGCGCTTGAGTGTACCAACGGATGTGCGCAGCGTCTTTTCCCCTGAGAAATCGCCTTCACGCGCCTTTCTGCCCACAAAGCCCACACATCGACCCTTCCAGTTTATAATAAGCCCCACCCATAATTAGCCCCCCTACA
>JASAMY010000735.1:0-76426 GCA_030248085.1 Paralinhomoeus sp. GSCO2_6
GCAGGACCAGTCATGGAAGCAAGCGACGGATGAGAGCCGCTACCCCCGCTGATGCAGTCCACCCGCCGGCGGCGAGCGCTGCAGCCGCCTTCGTCTCCGGCTGGTGTTCTCCGACGCCACCTGTCGTTGCTTCGCCCTCGTCTGTGTTGACAGTCGTCGTCGACCTTGTGGGCTCAGTGCTGGTGGTCGTGGTCGTGCTCATCGTCGGCGTTGTCGATGTCGACGTGGTCGCTGTGCTGGCGGTGGTGGTGGTGGCGCTGAGGCGGTTGAAGAGCGCGACGACGTTCATGTGCGCCTTGTCGATGTCGTTGCAGATGGCGCCATTGCAGCAGCACACGACCCTCGTTGAGCTCGCGTCGGCCGTGCATAGGGTGCCGCTGGGCAGTCCGCGCCAGCTCTCCTTTTTCACCTTCTCACGGACGGCGGCGCAGGAGCCGAACCAGCCGTGGTCGACACCGGCCTCTTTCTCGCACGACGACCGCGCCACAAACAGGAGGGAGTCGTAGACGGTCACGCAGTCGCCGTCGCACTTCTGTGGCGAAGGTCGGCGCTGGCGCACTTTTTCACGCAGGAGGGCACCATCAAGTTTCTCTCGATTGTAGTCGGTGTAGCATGTGCCCGTTAAGTTCACTTTTCCAGCTTCGAGGACGCGCTTCCATGTTGTCACGCTGCAGTCAACACTGCTCTTGCAGTAGTAGTGGAGGCCAAAACCAGTTTTGTACAGCTTCTTCACGAACGATTGAAGATCGAAGTCCATGCATGTTGGCTCTCTGTTAAAAATTGACGTGAGCGCGTTATGAAGAGTCCCTACTTCGTAGTCGCAATATGTGCAGGCCTCCGTCATTCCTTGCGGATTCTCATCCATGCATGAGTAGACAGGGTGATCTGCCCGCTTCGGCCTATGCGGCCTATAGATGACAACGTTGCGCGTCACCCTACCGACGGTTCGGAGCGTTGGCTGTGTCAGCCAGACGACGGGGTCGTTGCAGTCGGCGCCTCGGCAGCAGCGTCGCGTCTCGGCCGCGTCCGTCGACAGCGAGGGTGCGTCGACGCAGCGGTTGCCGTCGGCAGCGGACGGAGCGGAGTCACAGCCGAACTCGACGAGGACGGAGGCGTTGGGCGACATCGACAGGCGCCAGACGACGGTGCAGACGCCCTCGCAGGCGCGAGACGTCGGCGCCGGCAGCCACGGCAGCGGCGGAGCTGTCGGCGGAGTGATGACGACGAAGCCGAAGAAGCAGACAGCGGACGCCATCGGCAGCGAGATCAGCAACGTATCCGGTTTCATTTTTGCTTGTATACATAAAACAACAAGTTGTTCAACTACCAGTTGCTTTGACCCGCAGCGCTTACAACCAGTCTTTGGTCTGAAGAATGTATGTTACGTGGGGAGGCCACATTGAGCATTGAGCTCCACACAGGTACTGTAGTACAGTGTAAACGCACTATATGTTGACTGGTTTGTGTCAGTTCGAACTGTCCGCTAGGTGAGAGTGAGGGACAATTACAGCTGTATGTAAATACCGTTCTGTAAGTTAGTGTTTACGTAAATTCGAATTTTTTCAATTGCTACATACCGTCGACACAGAAGAATACTCGAATACTCAGGTACAATAGATTGATTCTGAACGCGGCGCGGCAATGCAACCGTTCTTTGAACAACTTCCTGTTTTTATGTATTTTTACAAAGATGAAATCGAATGTATTAATGGTCTTTCTACGTCGCCCTCGGTGGCGTTCTCGTGCTGCTTCTTCTGCTTCGTCGTCGTCCCGCCGACGGTTCTATGGCTGCCGGCGCCGACGTCTCGCGCCTGCGACGGCGTCTGTGCCGTCGTCTGGCGCCCGCCCACGTCGCGCAATGCCCCCCGCCTTCGTCGAGTTCGGCTGCGACTCCGCTCCGTCCGCTGTCGACAGCGACCGCTGCGACCGATCGGCCGAGACGCGAAGCTGGTGCTGCCGAGGGGACGACTGCAACGATCCGTCCATCTGGCTGCCGCCGACACTGCCAGCGGCCAAAGTTGTCGCTCTGAGGATGCTCAACGATGCCAATATGCTCAAGATACTGACAGAGACGCAAATGTATTCGCGCTGCCTTTACAATCAATCAGCTCAGATTTACCACACTGAGCAGCAACACTCTGTGGAAAAGTACAGGCACATAACCGTTTACTACATTGCGCAATGTTGCTGCTCATGGGAAAAATCGCTGTGACGTGTAGGTAAAATCGGTTGATTTTGTTGCATGGATCGGCGCTGCATCGTGCTACAAACGCACAAAGTTTGGCGTCAAAGCTTTCATCCATTGGTGTTTTATGGCGCGTCAAATTTGACCCTGCAAAAACCTCGAAATTTGTAAAGGCAGCACGAACACATTTACGTCTGTGCCAGTATCTTGGTAGCTCCATTCGCAAAACTGAAACCGGCACGGGAATCAACGCCGCGGACGGGTATCCATTTATCGCTGGTCTGCAACAATAAAACGTATTTGAAAAACGCTTGGTGTTCATGAACAGGCATTGTTCGCAAAGGCGGTCAGAGCATTGTCAGCTGCGTTTGCAAATACCCCCTGTAATCAAATATGTGCCTTTTTTCTAAAATTTGGCACAAGTGAAAATTAACATGGCGTTCGCGAACGCGCCTGAATACTAATAGGATTAAGCTGCAACTAATAGGATTACGCTGATACGCTTTTTAGTTGCGCACATAAGGAGGTACTAGCTTTCTAGAAGTGAAGATGGGAGAGTATACTTGCGTCGCTCACCGAACAAGCCAGCCTAAGCTGGAGCGGGCGGTGCAACTTCATTACAATCTTTTTCGGCCCATTAGGCGCGGCGAACTCCGCGGGCGAGTGCGTCGTCAGTGGGGGCAGGCTTTAATCCGCACTCGCCGCTTTCTACTGCGCCTTTCTGTCCGATCGACTTACGAGCAACGTGGCCAGTCCCCGCCGTCCCGCCGCCTCTGAGAATCGTCCGCAGCCGAGCGGCCAGCGCACGTACTAGCGGAGCCATGCCCATATGAGCCACCAAAGAGCACGGCTTCCCCAAGAGTGCCGTTCTCTTGCGGCTACGCCATGCTCTACTACTACAGCCTGCTCTACGTCTCGGTCGTGGACGCGGCAGCGGCGACGCGCTGGAAGCCGGTTGTGTCAGGTGAGCACTGAGCCGAGCCACCGATGCGCAGACTAGCGGCGCTCAGAGGTGTCGACCAGCAATGGGTCTGCGGTCGAGCGCCCCTGCGTGGGCCGCTTCCGCAGTGAAGATGCGAGGAGCGGCTCGTTCCAAGTGATGCACGATCCCCTCGACACGAGACGGAGCGAAGCGTGCGAGTTACGCTTCGAAGGACGCGAGGGAGAGGTGCTCTGGTTGGCCTGGGCCGAGTTTCAGTTGGGTGACCACCACACCGAGTCGGACAGCTACGGGTATTCAAACTATAAACAGCGCCGCGCTTGAGTCTTGAACCACTCGGTTGCAGCTGCTCGGTGGATTACGTGGAGATCATATCGGTGGACAGAAGTGGCAGAATGCACGTCCAGGGCAGATATTGCGGCAGTGGAGAACGCAAACCGGCAGCGTTGCGTTCAATGCAGCATTCGGCTCGAATTCTCTACAAGACATCGTCGGCTTCCTCGAGATTTAGCGGCTCCTATCGATTCGTCGACGAAAGTGGGTGCAAGAAACGCGTCGAGTCCAGAAGCGGGTGTTCTGCTGCAGGCACGGTGTTGGGCCCTTCAAGCGTGTACTTGTCGACGGCGCCAGAGATGAAGCAGCAGTGCGGCGGCTACGTCCAGTCGGGCGCGTCGCGTGGCGGCGCGATCCTCAGTCCCGGATATCCGCTTGCCTACCCCAGCCAAGTGGAGTGCAACTGGCTCGTGAGGGTGCCGCGCGGAAAGCTGATCAGCATCCGATTGCTGGAGTTGAATTTGGCCGACTCGAAAGGTTCGACCGCTGTGGCCGCAGTGTGGACGGTAGAAGACGTAACACTGGGCTGTGCATGACCGTCTCAGAGTGTCACCGCGCGGCGCTGCATATCGTCGACGGATACGAGCACGGGGTCCTCGACACGTGGACCACTCCCTCCGACCGCAGTCTCGGCAGAATTCGCGTGGAGGCGCCGTTGACGTCAGCTACGGGACGTCGCGTTCGATTCTGCGGCTCAAAAGCCTACTACATGGATCCAGGACTGCGCTCGTTCCTCTCGCCCAACAATCGCGTGCTCATCAAGTCCGCCCTACTGTTGTAGCACTACAAGTGTTGCCGATCCAACAACTTAGAATTCTACTAGTTGGTTACGGTATCGTACGAAGTATTTGCATAGAATTCAGTTGCAATACGTTTATTCTGATACCGTATTGAAACACTATTGTTGCACAATACGAAATGCACAACTGTTGCAACGAACATCGATCCACGGTCGCATGGTACCGTACTGCATTCGTACATGGTATAGCAAATTCTACTGAAAGACACCTTAGTGGCCCAACATTCCAGACAACGAACCAAACATAGTGCGTGGGCCCATATGGAGGCAATGGTACTCACACTGCCTAGATTCATCACCAGTCTTCCTCCATCAAACGCGACGCTTGACAGAAGTGTTGAATACGAGGAGCCTGTCGGCTTCAAGCTCATCTGGACAGAATTAGTTGCCGCAGTGGCCACCGGTAGTTAACTTTAGCGACGTTGCTATGCGATGACACTTACGACTGACAGATAACAATGGCGTTGCTTCAGCGGTGGAATGCGGCTCGAACTTCTACTGTGGTGGTAGTCCGTTTTGCGTAGAAACAGCCAGTGGAGAAGTCTGCAACCGCACGCGGCAATTCTGCCTGGATCCGTCTTTGGTTTGCGACGGCTTCCAGAACTGTAATGGCGACGACGACAGCGACGAGCGCAACTGTTCGACGCTCTTGTCGATGGTGGAGTGACCATCAGAGTGCGGCCGTTTTTTTAGGTTACGTCGGTGCGATTCTCGTCGGCGCCTCGGCAGTGTCAGCCGTCGCGTCCGCGCTGGCGGTGGCGGCGGTCGTGCGGCGTCGACAGCACATTCGAGCTCTGCTGCAGAGCGTCCAGATTGCGACTCGGCGCGCCATGGGCGCCAGAAGAAGGTCCTGTCGCTTCAGAGACGGAAAGGCCGCGCAGCGGCGAGGACAGAACTTGCAAACGTGAGAAATCCCACAACAGGGAACACAGCTGACGCCTGCGGCCGGAGCACGTTCGTGAATTTAGCTGGGCAGCGAATGCGCACCCAGCCGATGGAAGGCCGTCGGCGACGACTGAGCTCCACGAAAGGCACGACATGCGCGACCCCGTGGCGAACGTGGCACTACTGCCGCAGACGCAGTGTGTCAGCTCCGGAACAACTGGCCCTGACGTCGACGACAGCTCGCACCAACCCCCGACGCAAGCCTACCGTACTCGGCCGCTGCCTCGAGCGGACTCGGTCGCATCCCAATCATCCGTCTCGTCTCCGCGCCACCGGCATTCCGTCGACAAAGCGAGCAGACGGCGTTCGGCTCGGAGAAATCGAGAAGGTGCAGCAAGCGTCGTGGCGACAAAGACGTCAGACAGCAGCGATGACTGCTCAATGGACACCGACGGCTGCGAGCCAACCACGGAACGGTCGTGCAGTCCTTGGCATCGTGCTGCCAGTCCAGAAGGGGGTGACGTTCATTCACCCACGACTGTGATGTACAACGTATAGACCAGCCGTACGAGTATCCATCCAGAAGGTTGTCGTGTTGATGCGTATACTGACTACAAAGCTAGATTGATTGATACTGCGAATCTGTCAGTCTCTGGACCGTGTCAAGGGTTTTAGGCGTTAAGTAAGGCTTCGACTTCCGCGACGGTTTTGGGACAGTGGGCGGTGAGAGGTTCGACGGCGCTCTCGGTGACGAGGAGGTCGTCCTCGATGCGGACGCCGAGGCCGCGGAACTCGGCCGGCAGCGCCGTCTCGTGGCCGGCCACGTAGAGGCCCGGCTCGACCGTGAACACCACTCCCGGCTTCAGGGCGATGCTGCGCGCCACGCTCGCCGTGTCGTGCACGTCGAGGCCCAGGTAGTGGCTCACGTGGTGCGGACACAGCCGATCCACCAGCTGAACACGCGCGAGCCAGGCGCGTCCTCGACCTTCGAACGGCGACGACGCAACGGACCGCGCGCAACTGCTGTCCCTGGAGCTCGGCGCGCACGAGGCCGGCGTCCTTGAGGGCGGCGGCGAGCAACTCCATCTGAGCCTGGTACATGTCGCTGAGCAGAAGAGGCCGCATCTCCTGGGCCAGGCGCAACAGCTGGCGCTGCACCGTCTCCAGCAGTTCGTAGAGGACGCGCTCGGCCGGCCCGAACCTGCCCGACAACGGCCACGTTCTCGTGATGTCCGACACGTAGCCGTCCACTTCGCAGCCGGCGTCCATCAGCACCATCTCGGTCGAGGAGAGCACCTAACGCGTCGTCGTAACTGAGGAGAACGCGAGGTCGTCGGATCGCGGCTAGCTAGAGCCGAACCTGGGAGCAGTTGACGTAGTGTATGGTGTTGGCCCGGTTGCCTCCGGCCACGACGGGCGGATAGGCGAGTCCGGAGGCGCCGCGCAGCCTGCTCTCGAGCTCCATTCTCGACGAGAGGCAGGACTCGACCAGCCGAACGTCATGACGACCAGGGAGGCGCATCGCGTCCGCCGCGTACCGCATCGTCGCCGAGAGCGCGTCGGCGCCCACGCGACAGGCCTCTCGCACGAGAAGCTGCTCAGCCGCGGACTTGACCCAGCGCAGCTTATGAATCGATCTGGTGGCCGAGCCCTCGCCCATGAACAACAGCTTCGTGTGATTGTCTCTGCGAGTGAAGATGATTACGCACACACTCTGCAGAACTACAGCGATGCTGGACGCAGTCGGCGCACCTGAAGAACTGCTCGACGACGCTGGCGACGCGCTGTCCCGTCTCCAGAGCGGACGTATAAAGGAGCAGGCGCGAGGAGGCTGAGCGCAAGATGGAGTCGAGAACGCGGTCGAGCTGCGCCTTGCCGTAGGCGGCGTCGACGCCCGTCATGGCGACCGCCCCGTCGGGTCCGGGCAGAGGTCCGTTCCACAGCTCCCACTTCGGGTCCTTCTCCTGGACGAACAGCGTCGACTCCACGGCCGCCGACCTCGGGTCCTTGTAGAGGAGCAGCACGGAGTCGGGCTCCAGGAAGCCCGTCAGGTAGCGAAAGTTCGAGCATTGCCGGAAAGGCACCGGGACGTCGGGCGCGGAAAACTTCTGCGAGGGAGCGGCGACGAGGCAGAGGAGCGGCGCTTGAGACGACGACGAGACGCACTCCTCCTCGAGCGCGTCCGCCAGCAGCTCCTTCGCGAGCGCCTGGCGCCGCTCAGCGTACTCGGACAGAGCGACGCCCCCAAGAGAGGCCGCAGCGCGCGACGTGTGCACCGGCGGCGTCGACTGCGCCGGCGAGGGACACTGACCCGAGCGGGGCGCCGCATACGAGCACTCGGCGACGAGTATCAAGCGAGGGCCCGTATTGCATCCGCCCAATTTCAGAGTGCGAGCCAAACGCGAAAGCTGACGAATCCCAATCATGACCGTAGCAGAAATTGCTATGTACATGTACAAGTGTTCAGTGCAGGCGTTGAGCGACCAAGCAAGAGTACAGTGTACCGTGTGCGTGTGTGACAGCAACTGCGGCTAGAACTCTAGCGTCTATTTGCGGCGGCGCGCGCGCGCGCGTCTCAACTCGTGCCCAGCAAACTCAATTGACAAATAGCACAACAGTGTTGTCTGCGGAGGCGGTGAGGAGCCAAGGCTGCCTGGGGTGGAACTGACAGGCGAGCACCTCCCTCCGCGTCTTCACGCCGCCGCCGGCAGCATCCTCCTCCATCGACGTTGGCCTCTCGATGCCGTGGCCGCCCAGCGATCGGACGGGGACGATGAGCGCGTTCTGCAGCAGGTCGCTAAAACGACCACTCGCTAGCGTTCCGACCCCAACAGAATCGCAGCCGGAGGCGAGCCTACTTGTACACGGTCGCGTGGTACACGATCGTCGCTCCGTCGTCCGACGCCGACGCCAGCAGCGGATAGTGCTCGTGAAAGGCGGCTTGCCGAATCGCGGCCTGCAGTGCTACCGACGCATTTCTCGGCGAGAACGCGCGCAAAGGAGCGCTCCTCGCCTTGTGGTGCCTGAACGTCTTGTAGGGCTTCGTCGACAGGTCCATGTCGAACCAGGACAGCCGGCTGTCGTAGCTGCCGACCACCAAGTTGTCGCCTAAAATCTCGAAATATCGAAGTCAACGACTGAGGCGTCTCGGTCGGGCTGCTGCCGTACCTTTGGGGTGGACGGCCATGGTGCTGATCCACCTGCAGTTTGTCATGAGTTTCTTCACGAGCTGGAACTTGGAGAGGTCGTAGACGCGCACAAACGTTTTCGTCTGCAATCGATCGTCTTCGCTTGGCACTGCGGACTGCAGAGCTGTGACCGAACGAGTAGGAACGAACCGCGACAAAGAAGACGGGCTTCGTGGGGTGGAAGGCGACCTGCTGCACTTCGCCCTTTCCTTTCGCGAACGGCACCTCAAGCGACGATCCTGAAGCGGCCATGGGCGACCGACAGGCTGCATCGGCTACCTGAGACTTCATCTTCGACAACTGGTGGACGACGACCGCGCTCGACGAAGCCGCGCTCCGCGAGACGGTCGCGAAGAAGTCGCCCTTCGACTGCCAGCAGACCTGGTCCACGTCCTGTGAGACACCCACTCCACCACTGCAAGCCACCACCCGGACAGGGCGGACGAAGCGCTCACATGTTTGAACTTGATGCTGATCTTGACTGCTGGGTCTTCGTCACACGTGGCGACGGTCCACTGGCAAGCGGACGACGACTCTGAACCGCCGCCGTGGAGAACCAGACCGCTGCAGCGCCGGTCGAGGACGACGAGTCGGTTTTACCTTGAGCGGATTCGTTCAGCGAATCGGCGTTCGACTCAATGAGTTGGTCGAGAGTCGCTTCGGTCGCCTTCGCTTTCAGCTTATCGCCCACGCCTCCGGACACGATCGAGAGCTCATTGCCACTGGAGAGAGTGGGGAACGCGCTGCGGTGGGCACAAGCTGAGGCCGAGACGCAGCGAACCAGGCGGCGGCGACGACGGCCGTGAGATTGCTGGCGGGCGACCAGGCGACCGCGCTGACGCACTCCCAATCGGGCGAGCTGACGACACGCACGCAGCGGCAGGTCGCCAGCTCCCAGAAGCGCAGGGAACCGTCCTCGGCGCCGCTGCAGAAGTGCTGGCCGACCAGCGGCTCGACCGACAGGCAGCGGACCCAGCCAGAGTGGCCGCGGTACGTCTAGAAAAGCGACGTCAAACAGGCCAGGTCGCACAGACGCAACGGCACGCAGCCGTGCGCGCACCAACGCCTTCGTCGTGGGGAAAGGCTGCAGATCGGCCGGGTTTGGCAGCTCGGGCAGCAAGTCCTTCGGGTCGACATTCAGCTAAACAACGGACGGATGGCGCGTGACGATTACTGCGCTTCGGTGCGTCGCGCTCACTTTCATTTTGCGCTGCCGAGGAGCCAAATAGAGGTCGAGGCAGCGTTCGAAGCGCTCCTTGACGAAGTCGGCGTAGGCGGGCACGTGTCGGAGAGAGGAGAACGACTGCGGCAAGAAGTCTCGTCGGTTGGGGTCGTCTTCGGCAGTCGTCGCGCGCCACTGCTCTTCCTACCGAGAAGAAAGCGACCGTTGCGCTTGCGAGTCGAGCCAGACGGAGGCGGCGGGCGGGAGAACCTCCTCCTTCGTCAGCAGATATTCAGGCGGCGGATTGTAGGACTCGGCGTGCGAGGGCGGGACCAGCTTCGGCGCCGCGATACGCATCTTCAGTCGGCTCAACTGACTTCTCGACAGCTGATCCTGCAACAACACCGACCGTCGGCGCGCTGCCGCGCCTCGGCAACCGATCGCGCGTCGACCTGCTGGCGTTCCGAGTCGGCCCAGAGGTCGTAGTATCGGTCCTGATCCGCATCCTCGTCCCGAAGCTCCTCGTCCGCGAGCTGCGCGCGAGTCTTGGTCGGCTTGCGCGGCTTCATCCAGCCCATCTTCAGCGCGTGCACCATCCGGCCGACCTGCGCGCATGCGCACAGCTCGCCCCAGAGTCCACGTCGAGTCAGCGCAAAACCGAAATACCTTTTGGCGGTCCAGCTTAGACGGGACAAAGCTGCGCTTGTGCTCGGGCCGATTGCTCAACGGATGCAGCTCCACCTCGGAAGTAAAGTAGTCAAGGAACGGCTGCAGGAGCAACGCACAAATTCGTCCAGCACTAGAGACAACAGGCGCCGCCGCGAGTGGCCGCACCCACTTGGTAAGGGTTGTAGCCGACCGTAGGGTACCGGCCTTTCTGGATGTTCGACAGCATGCCAACCTGCTCGTCCGACAGCACGACTCGGCCGCCCGTCTGTCGGTCCTTTACCGTTCTCCTGAAGTCGACGGCGCTGAGCTCTCATCCCACGGGCGAACCAAACCAGTAGTTCGGATCTTCCATCTTCGCGAGAAACTCGTCGATCTCAGATCGAGAGAGCGGCTTTGGGATACGGTCGGCATCCATGTCGTAGCCGACATGCTCGCTGTCGTCGTACCAAGACACGGGCACGTTGCCGATCGTGTTGCGCAGGTCCTGAGCCATCGACGGCACGCGTGCGCGGCGCACGAACCCCGAGCCGCTAGGATTTGCCTACCTCTTCGTCGCTCGAGTCGTAATAGTCGGGCGGGGCCGTCCTCACGCCCAACTCCGCCTCCGCGTCCTCCTCGCCGACCCCGGCTTCCGCAAGCGACGCCGTCGAACCGGACGACAAACTGGACGTTTCCCAATCTTCGCTCTCGTTGCCGGCGTCTTCTTTAGCTCCCTCCGCTGCGCTCGACTCCAACGACATCCTTCCTTTTCACTTCAAAAAAAAAATTGCTTCAACTTTCTAGAGAGAACCACGACCCGGTGGACGCACCGGAATGTCGCATCGGCGGGCCGCCAAAGAGGTAGTCCAAGAGAAGAACGTACGAATTGGACGAAGGGTTTGCGGGATGGCGGTCAGCGACGTCGGGCAGGCTGCTTCGTCGTCTTCGTCCAACAACAACCCACTGGACCTGGACTCGTCAGCGTTCGACAGTCAGACGTTTGTGCGTCGCCTGCTGCGCGAGCGGTCGCTGCGCCAGCTGCTCGACTACGAGCAGACGGTCGTCAGCGACGTCAACCGACTCGACGCCGAGATGCAGCAGCTCATATACGAGAACTACAACAAGTTCATCAACGCGACGGACACTGTGCGCAAAATGCGCACCGACTTCGGCGAAATGGAAGACCAGATGGACAAACTGTGCGCGGGAGAAAGTGGCGTCGGCAGACCACAGTGGTTTGTCGGCTGCTTCGCGTTTTTAGGGCCGAGAACGTGAAGAGCATTACGGCGCTCACGGAAAAGGTGGGCTCAGCGCTGTCCGGCCAACGCGACGACACCAAGAGGCTGGCCGACGTGAACCGAACTCTCAAGAGCCTGCAGGTCGTCTACGCGCTGCCTGAACAGCTGCAGGTCTGTTCTCGGATGTTTGAACTGAGGGGGGCGAGAATTCGGAGAACCTTCGCCTGTGACGCGGCGTGCAGGCTTTGGTCGACAAGAAGGACTACGAGGGCGCGGTCAGTTCGTACGCGCGGGCGGCGGCGCTGTTGTCGCGGTACGCGGCCGACTCGCCCTCGTTCGCCGCCGTCCAGGCGGAGTGCGACGTCGTGGTCCGCCAGATCCACGCCGACCTCCATCAGCAACTGCGTACTGGCGTCGCCTCGGAGGACCGCTCCTACCACTCGAGTGTCGGTGCTCGACGCTTGCGGCTTCTTCTGAGTCGACAGGCGTCGACGACACGACCCCTTTAGGTGGCTCAGGCGGTCGACCTGCTGTGCCGCTTGGGCGAGCCTCGCTCAGGGCTGGCTCAAGAAGTCCTCCTCTCCGCCCAGGAGCAGCTGCTGGAGGAACTGGGCCGTTCCAAGCGTCAGCTACTGCTCAAGAGCAACACTGGCGTCGACGCTGTGTCAGACTCGGGCGCGGTCAGCGTGCCGCCTCGCAAAGAACTTTCCGGAGATCCGCAACTGCTCCTCGTTTAGGGGAGCCGGCCGTCTGACAGTGTGCCCAGCCTTCCAATGGACATCCTAGAATTTGTCGACTCCGAGTGTAGTTCCTTCTTGAGCAATCTCTGCTTGGTGCTCAGCACCCACCGCGAGTTGTTTGGCGAGGAGTCGTCGGTGTCCAGTTCGACAGCGACTGGAGGCCTGCGGCAGCTCGTGGATGAACTGCTGGAAGAATTTTTTCGGGTGACCGAAGAGCGGTTCTTGCTCGAGCGAGACATCGAGGACGCGCCTCTGATGGCACGTGCTCTGGACCGCCTATATCGCCGCGTCTCTGTGAGCGTTTCACATGGGTTGACCAGCGCGCGAGTGGACAGTGGACACGTGGGAGCGCTTGGTTTGTAGGTGGCGAACAAGTTGCTGGAGTCAAGCACGGGCGTGTGTTTGCCGGGCGAGGCGCTGAGGATCTTGTCGAGGAGCGGCGAGCGCGCGGTGGCGCTGGCGCGGGAGCGCGTGGTCGACTGCATGGAGCGGAGAATCAAGGAGATCCGGGGCCAGCTGACGAGCGGCGCTGCGGCGCTGCTACCGCCTCAGCCCGGCGGAGGGGGCGCTCCGCCGCCCTCGCACCAGTACCTGGGGGAGATGCTGAGTCGCTTCGAGGCGTCCGTGCTGCAGGAGCTCAAGTCGAGTCTGGAAAACCTGCTGCAGTTCCGCAGCTGCGACCTCTCCTTCTCACAGAACGCAGCCTTTGCCGAACCGTTTGGTGGGTCGGCCGGCCTTGATGCTTGTTTTCGATCGGAGAGACACCGCCTGACGACAGGCTGTCACGTTCGCGAGGGACTCGTGGTCGGCTTCTTCGAGTCGGTCGCTGTGGCTTGCGATCAGTTCTGCGAAGGCAAAGGCGACAAGGCCTACGTGAACGCCACTCTACTACTGGTACGCGTCTCCGTGTCCAAGCGTCGGGGGCTGCGCATGCGCTCCTACTCGGACTTGCCTTTCGGTTGTAGCTGCTTTCGCGTTACTGCAAGAACTTGGAGACTTCTACCGCTGGCTGCGTGTTGGATCTTAGCGAACAGCAGTTCTTCGTCGGCTCCGGAGCGTCCCACGGCGCCTCGCATATACCGGTAATGGATTGCATGGTCGCGCGGCAAGCAGAACCGTAGGCCGCCTTCCCGTCTACAGCTCACCGCTGCCGCGGTCGTCACGCACAGATTGTCGACGGTGGCCCAAGGGCTGCTCGACAAGTACGTCGAGATGGAGAGTTTTCGCCTGTCTCAGGTGCGTGTGCCGCGAGTCTGTGCTGCCCAAGGTGGGAGAGCGGTCGGTGGCCGTTCTTTAGTTGCTCGTCAAGAGCGTGGACGCGCGCGACTGGCTGGGCTGCGCGGAGCCGCGCGCCGTGCGCGGCGTCGTCAAGCGCATCATCGAGGACTTGACACTCATCGACGCCCGCGTGGGGCAGCTCTTGGAGGAGGGCGCCCGCAGGGACCGCTCCAGCGACTCCTCGCGCAGCCGACGCACAGGCGCCGGTGGGCTGGGAGGGTCCATCCACTCCAGTCGCTCGCCCAGGCACGAATCAGCGCTTTAGGCTACGGCCGAAATGCGGCGGCGGCGGCGGCCGCCTCGTCGAGGAGCCAGCTGGGCGGTTCGGCCATCAGCGACACGATGGGCAAGATCTGGACGGAGAAGGTCGACTACTTCGCCAGCGTCGAGTTCAGTGAGTGGCGCCGGCTCCGGGCGTGAAGCGCATGTCTCGCCGCTCGGCCTTTCAGGCAAGGTGGCTGTGATCACTGGCATTGTTAAGATCGCTCTCAAGACGCTACTCGAGAGCGTACGCCAGAGAACGTTCGGCAAGTACGGCGTGCAGCAAGTACAGGTAAGGGACAACGCCTTGACGAAACCGACGAAACAAACGGTAGAGCCTCGACTCGACAGGTCGACTGCCAGTACCTGCAGATGTATCTGTGGCGCTTTGTGTACGACGAGCAGCTCGTCCACTGTCTGCTGGATGAGGTCGTGTCGTCCGCCGTGCACCGTTGCGTCAATCCCGAGCTGATGGAACAGAGCGTTATCGATGTGATTTGCGACAGCGGCTGACGCCACTCTGCGTTGCGTTTCACGTTCCTTCCGTACTGTGGCTTACTACAACCGGAAAGGACGGAGGATTCCCGTCTGTCGGTCTGTTCTACCGACGACGGCGACGGCTGTTTGCAATGGGCCGGCTTTTGTGATTCTCCGCTCTCCGCTTTGTTTGCCGAGCGTCTTTGCCGTCGCCATCCGCTCGGTATGAGCGTCGCAGCTGTCGACGACACGATTCTGTCGTCGGTCGGTCCGGCCGCAGCGAGCGGCAGGCTTGTCGTCCGTGGAAGCTGCGGACAGGATGTCGGCGCGTGCGCATTCGGTGGACCTGCTCGAGTCGGCGGCGGCTACTCCGCGCACGCTGGAGCGGATCCTCGAGACGCAACTGAGTCGGCAGCGCTGGAGCAGCGGCCTCGACGCGCAGCCGGCGCGCGCGCAGGAGCAGCAGTCGGCGAAGCGGCTGCTGATTGAGGATGAGCGTCGACTGCTGGACGAGGAGGACATCGGGGAAGAGGACTGCGCCGCCTGCCGCTCCCTCGACTGCGACATCATCTTCGCGGTCGTCTTCACCGTCATCATCGCCTTCATGCTCATGTTCATACTCATCGTCTGGATGAAGGGCGCCGTCTCCGGCTGAGTTCCTGTCGTGCGCCGCCTTCAGCCAAGACTCATTTCACTTGTATCCGAACGGTTTGTCAGTGTACAACAACAGTAGGGAGGGATGTACTTGGCCGTCAAGAACAATTGCTTGTACAATTCCAACTGTTTTTTGCTCTGTCTGGCGGGGACGCGGAGTCGGAGAAGCACTCTTCGAGAAACGTCGCTATTGTGCTGAACACGTGACCGCGACTTCGACTGATGCCGTGGTCCCCGTTGGGATACATCTGCCAGATATGTACGTACGTTTTCGGTACAATGACAAAACAACCACACTCACCATCAATTTGAATTGAACACCGAATTTCACCAGTGCCTCAATTAGCAGCGCACTGTTTTGGAAGTGAACGTTTTCTGAAAGACCCATTTTTACGGCGTTTTGAACGTGCGTGCAGGGAGACAGACCATCTAGTAGGCCGTGAATTAGAAGGAACTTCAGCTCTGAAAATTTTTGTAAACGGTCAGAACTGCTCGTCAAGTCGGCGTTCGCGTAGCCGCTGGGGTTGTCCAAGGGGAAGCCCATGAAGCGCTCGCTGTATGCTGCGTCTAAATGCGAGCGGGTAAATCCAGTCCCCAGACGTCTGGTGTCACCACTAGCCGTATAGTCTGAAGTCGACGACTGGTGCAACTGCTGCTGCGCACTTGAACAACTTGCTGCCTCCTTGCTGAACCATTTGCGCAGCGGCAAAGCCTCCGTACGACTGAACATGGCTTCGTCAGTTAGTCGCCACAGCTGTTTCGGCCAAAACGCACCCAGCCCCACACAGCCGATCGGCGAGCGTCAATGACGTTGAACGACCTCATCAGCTCCCTGCGGGACAGCAGGGGGCAGTACGCGTTGGTCGACACTCACCCACTCTGATGCATGCACAACGACTTGCCAGGTCGCGTCGAGCTGGTCGACGACTTCGGCGGTGCCGAGCCGTCTGTAGAGGGGTTCCTTGTAGCGCCAGCCGCGTCCTCCAGCTCCACTCGCGTCCACCACTGCGACGATGTACCGCTTTGCAGATGCCAAATAGGCGCCGAAGTCGAGTCGCGCTTCCGCCGTCGCGCTGTTCTCGCCGGGACCTCCGTAGACGTGCACCACCAATGGGTACGCCTCTTCATTTTGGTCATGCAGCCGAGCGCCAGGGGGCAGCAACAACTTCACTGTCGCCTCTAAATCGGAACGTCCACAAGGGCATTCCGGTTGATTTCCGGATCGCAAACCTAATCCGCTGGGCAGGTGAAAGTTGACGAAGTGGACGGTCGGCAAGGCCAACTTCTTCCGTAGTGCGGCCTCTCTTTCGGCGCGGACGACGGCCGTCGCGCGCCGCGGGGAAGTTCTCGACGTAAGAAAAATCCTCGTGACGCCGCTCCCTCCGCAGCGAATGAGGAAGTGTTCGGCGTCGGGAGACACATGCGCGTCCTGGTACTCGCAGTCGTCAGCTATGTCGCAGCTCAAGCAGACCGGCTCATTCGACAAGGCCGTGACGCCGAACACGTGCATCTCGTGGTACCGTGGCCGCGGAGCCAAGAAGTACCTGCAAAGGCGGGCGTGGTTTTGGTTGGCTTTGGGTTGCTTCAACTGCACAGTGTTACAATGTACAATGTGCGCAACACGTACACTTCGTCCCTACGCGAATTGTAGCCGATAATTCTCTTTACGTCCGCTTCCGGGCCATTGAGAAGGTGAGGATTTGACCAGCGATCTCTCTAAGACGCCACACGCATCGATATTCACGCAGCGCTTTGAGCAATTTGCACTCACAACTAGGCTGATGTTTGCGATCCTACTGTAGACGGCGCCTTTCTTCTCGCCAGGCAGTAAGGTGAAATAGGAAGAAGTTGAGAAGACGTCGACGGCAGCGTCCGGAGGGTGTGCCCACAGCCGATGAGGGCCCACGCGGTACTGCGCGACATATGTCTGTGTCATCCTCGTTGACCACTCTGCTACAAAGGACGAGCAGAATGACGTCACCACACCGTTTGGCAAGCTGCCGACGCGTAGCTGCAGAGCGAAAAGTAAGTGATGTTCTGCGCACGGTTCGCCCACACCGCCACTAGCTGCGTGTCGTTGCCCGAAGCTGGAGTGAACAATGGGCTCACGCGAAACAAGTAGTGTCTAAAGAGTAATCCTTGTATTCTCAAGGAAAGCGATCTTTGCTTGTCTTTCCCTACTCTTGCTGTTGTACTTCAGACGGCGGCCGAATCTTCTTGGCCGGCAGCTCACTCGACGCGGAGTGCATGTAAAGCGCGACGGAAGGAATGACGTTGTGGCGACCAGCCTTTGGATAGCGCCTCCGACTCAGTGAGACGTATTGGCCATCGCCGGCGTAGCGCATCGCTGTGGCCTGCTTGACCGCCGCGTCATCGTAGACGGCGAAGGCGAGGAAGTCGGAGGAGGCGGCGTCGCGGCCGAACCAGACGGCGCAGTCGTCCTCGAGGATCTCCTCTGCATGTGCAGCGAGCGCGCGCGCTTCCCTCCGCGCCTCCCTCCCTCCCTCCCTCTCTCCCTCTGCTCGCCTTCGTAAATCCAGTCGTTGAAGGCGACGCTCAGACTCTCGCTGCCGGCCGCGTCGAACACTTTCGCCGGCACCGCGTGCGGACTCCGCTGGTAGTACAAGACGTTGTTGAGCACGAAAACCTGAATGCGTAAGTGCGGTCAGCAGAGCGCAGGTGGGCTGCGTCACCGACAAAGGCGTCGCCGTCAGATCTCCTCGACCAGCGGAGGATGCGAATCTCTTCGTCTCCCGCCTTCGTGACGCCCACATTCGTAGCCTGACGCGTGTACGTGTCGAAGACTTGATAAAGACCGACGGACGAGCGCGGTGTCAGCTGAACTGAGTCAGCACACTACACCCGCTGCCCGTGAACGGCGGCTCTTCGACATGCGCACGAGACTGGTTCGTTGCACGGTGCTGATGTAGCGACCGCTTCCAGAGACGCCGTCGTACGAGCCCTTGTCGGCCTACAACAGGTGCATGTCAGTCAGCCTCTGCGCCGCCCCCCCCCCGATCTGCAATTATACGACTAGTATTCTTATGGCTATCTACAATAGCTACAGTGTAATGGTGCGTTTCTCACGAGGCATCAGATTGGTTCGATTTGTTGCATATATCTAGGTACAAACTACAAATACCACACCTAGAAACATTGTAGATACGTAACTCTAAAATGTTTTCTACCCCCTGACAAATACAAACTACCCCACAAATGCAATGTGACTACACCCTGAATAAAACTATTTACCCATAATTGCAACTACCCTCTGAACAAATGAAACTACCCTTCCGAACCAATGAAACAACCCTCCAAATAATCGGAAGTCGTGTTGTGGCTGCAAAAAAATTCGATCTACGCGCACTTACGAGTTCGTGGTTGAAGACCACCGACTTCAGTTCCACACCTCCACTTTCCGCCCGAATCGTACCCAAGAAGATGGTGCGATTGTACTCGCTGTACACGAATCGGTTGTCTGAAAGTGTCGATGGGCGGTGGTAGCAGTAGGGGGCGGCGGTGGTTGGAAAGCGGACTGCGCACCCGAGAGCCACGTGGTCCTGACGAAGTAGCTGCGGTCGAGGAGGCCGCTGAGCAGGTCGGCAATCTCGAGCGGCCGTCCGGAGACGACGCGGGCCTGGCTGACTGGAACGCGAGAGGCGACCACTTCAGACCGCGAGGCGGACGAGGACGCGGCTGCTGGCACCGACTTGGCGAGATGATGCAGACGGCGAGGACGATGAGCGCGCAGATCACGGAGATCACCAACAGCGCGATGCAGATGCCCTTCCAGTTGCGCCGCTGCGGACTCCCCGCCACCAACTCCTCAAGCGGCGCTTCCACAATACGCATACCGTGTGCAATACCGGTACTACTGTACCTGCTTGTTTCGGAATGTAGGTATACATACGGTACACATCGTGAGCGTGAACAAGGCGTACATACACAGTACAAACGACAGTCGCGGCGAAAGGAAAAGACAGGCAATCAGGTGAGCAAGCGTACTCTGGTGAGAACTGACTTCTTTGGTCATCCACAGTGATTGCAACTGAGAATTTGGTACAAAGCGGCGAGTGAGGCGACCGCGCTCCGCGCAAAACTCAGCTGCTCTCGTCCTGCCTAACGAAGGGAGACAGACAGCTGAGGTAGTGGGGTCGTTGGGAGAGGGGAGAGGCCAGATGAACATAAGAGCCTCGTTTACGGGGTCCGGCTGGCATCAAAGGTGCTCGATTACACGTGGAGAAACGTTGCTGCTGCTGCCTCTCAACTCTGCCGGCAGCAGGCGACAAACAGCTCCGCGCCGCCTTAAGTTCGCTCGAATGTTTGAGTTGACCGCAGCAGACTACCTACGCATAAACATGGGATAGCTAAGAGAGGACAAAATTGAGAGGAGAGAACAGAGAGCTAGGGACCGCCAACCTTTTTAAGACTGCGGTTGAGTTCGGAAATCTCAAGCTTGGCGACGTTGTAACTGTGCACGCGCTGTTCCCGCAGTAAATCCCTCTGTTGCATCGTTAGCCAGCTAACTGCATTTACAGGCTGACGGCAACAGCGTGACACAAAGCAAGCAAGCACAGCATAAAACTGAAGTGAATGTGAAGTCCGAAACAGACCAATCGTGTACCAGCGACAAGCAGCGGCGCAGATGGGCCCACTTCAGCGTGAAGAGGCGAGTCTAGCTTTCCTCTACTACCAGTTACAATGCTGGCGTGCAGAGGACGCGCCAAGTAGGTACATAGACAAGCGTCCCCAACAGCGCATCCACTCACCGACATCACTGTTGAACGTTGGCGGAAAGCAACGTTCCTTGTCGACGACGACATGCCGGCGCCTGCAGTGGCGGTTTCGCATTCGCTGCTCCCCGCTTCGTCGGCCTCTTCTTCAGAGCCGTAGCTCATTGGCTCAGTTGTCGATTCCTATTCCTATTGCGCAAATTTCTATTGAAGAGCCACACTCGGCAGCGGTGTGCGGTCCAATGAGCAGCAGTTCAATCGATACGCGTATGGTGAAGCAACAGAACCGAGGCGAAACGCGTAAGCCAAAAGTGCGTAGCGGCGCCGGCAGGTGTCGGCAGAGGTAGACAGACTGGCAGAAGGACAAAAATGACGGGCTGTCGCCAAGCTGGGAAATGGGCGCGCCGTTTTTGTCCAAGTCCATACCATGTAAATGCTCATTCTACGCTTCCGACTGCTCTCGTCCAGGTCGACGCTGGGCTGGCCGGCGTCTGGGTCGCTTCGGTCGCCAGAACAGAGCAAGCTCGAGCCAGCTTCCCATGAATGGCCTGTCTCCGCTGCCATGTCGTCTCCCTGTTCAGCCACGACCACACGGGTTCCACAGACCAAGAGAATGCAGCAAATCCGTACAACCGGCGGCCCTCAGATGCGTCACAACTTCGTCCAATTTAAGAGCACAGTCTGTCGGACGACAACCGGCAATGTCAAGAGTGGAGCCACACAACATGGCGGCCACAAGCTGCCCTTCCCCAGTAACCAATTTTAGAGTTGCCGACTGATGCGTTTTGACGACTTGTCGTCAGTGGCGATGTTGAATGCACAATTGGAAGTAGCGTCATTAGCTAATGAAAGTGGATCGGTTGACATGCACTTCATGGGAGGGGTAGCCGTCTGTGTCGCCACTGGTGGTGCAGTACCGTACCGCTTCGTGCGGTTAGCTGTAGGACAGTCGGCGGACACGTTGAACTAGGCCCCGACTACTTGTTGGGAGGTAAAAACACAACAATACACACAGCACATCCAAGAGAGACTCAAAATTGTGGGAAGCTGCTGAACACTTGTTATGTGCAAACGAAAACTACCAACAAGTGGCAAATAGGGTGGATGCACTTGCATAACGTACAAAACGTGGACTCATCCAATGCGGCGGCTTTGGATTGACTAGCCGCTCCAACTCAGGACTCCTGCTTGCAAAGTTCTCCAAAGTGGTTCAACATCATTTTTCTTTTTTAAAAAAAATAATTTTAGAATACTCATTTGTACAATGATGAAGCACTGAATGATGAAAACAAGAACACCCCTGCAAAGTGTTGGAATGCAGGTCAACCAAAGCCAAGCATGTCAACCAACGCATTTGCATGAACACCCACTCTGTTTAAAAAATTTCATACCAACACACCGATGACGTAAATGGAGACATGCCGAACCCCATTCACATTTTTTTTTTTCTGTGCTGCTACATGTGGGGGGGGGGGGGGAGAGCATAAGCTTTTCGGCGTGTCTGTTTGTATGTGTTGTACAATGTATTTCAAAAACGTTTTGCTCTCGCAACCCAACACGAACAATCCGAAGCATGCACAAAACGCGCACACAAAGAAGACCATGAACCGATGCAAGGGGGGGGGGGGGGGGAGGGAAAAGGGGAAACCCGAAAACAGTCTACCGCCCGGACCCCGCCCAAGAAGGTCAAGCACAACGACGGAGGGGGGGGGGGGGGGGGAAAAGGAGGGATTGATATCTGAGAAACCTTTCATCTCTTTTGTCGTTTGTCATTCATCATTAAAAACGTGCTCAGAAGTGATTCAGTATCAATATTTTCATGTCCTCAGTAGTGACTCATCATCAATACAACGTGTCATAAAATCATGCTGTGAACTCAGTTTAAAAACAACAATGACGAATCTGTAAAGTGCTGCAGCAAAAGCCAAAGGAAGTCAGTCAAGCAATGCAACCAATGAATGCACTTCTACAACACAGGAAAACATTTTACCTTTTTTGTTGTAACTCTTCATTCTTCCGTCCTACCCTCTCCATTCCATACAATCGAAAATAAAAATTACGCTCCAAACCATCCTACCACAACCCCCAAACACTCAAGAGGGGAAATTTTACCCACCCCCCCCAAAAAAAATTATTTTTTTTTTTTATGCTTACTCACTATCTTAACATATTCCACACTCAACCTCTTTGCAGGGCAAGGCCTTTGGACCTGGTCTAAGCTAGGATCGCGGTCCGACGCTTCCGATTCCATTCCAGCGCGCCGTGGGCGGGCGGTTTTCGGCGGGCTGTGTCTTCCTTACGTCGTCTTTTTTTGGCAAAACACAATTGTTGCGTCCGCGTCCGCTGCGTCCGAAACTTAAGCGAAGCCTAAGCCTAAGCCTAAGCGAAGCATAAGCCTAAGCCAAATCAAAGCCAAAGCGTAAGCCTAAGCAAAGTCTGGACTAAGCCTAAGCAAAGCCTAAAACTAAGAAAGTTTTCATCGGACGCAGCAGCGGACGCGGACGCGTCAATTGTTTTCAGCCGTTTCCTTTTTTGGGGAAATCCAAGTTCATTGGGCCATTGGACAGGGCGAAACGCACCACAATATCTCATTTATTACGTTTAATGCGTCGACGATCAGTGCTTGATCAAAACTAAAACAACGCACCACTAAAACGCTAACACATACACGCGCATGCGTGCGTGCGCGCACTCGCGAGTCCGTGCGTGCGTGCGTGCGTGCGTGCGTGCGCGCGCGCGCGCGCGCGAGCGTGCGTGCATGTGCGTGTAATACAAGTTTTTATAGCCGTTAACACCAATAAAAAAAAAAAAAAAAAAAAAAAATTTACAAATTTTTTAAGCAAAAATATATGAAAAAAAAAAAAATAAAAAAAAAAAAAATAAAAAAAAATTTTTAGAGAGAGATTTTAAACCCAAACACAAAAAAAAAGAAAAAAAAAAAAAAAAACAATACATTTAAACTTAACAAATATTTTTTTTAAAAACACTTAAAAAATCGCAAAAGCGAAAAAAAATATGCATAATTTTCAAATAAATAATTAAAATTCAAAAACGCATAGAATACAAAAACTTCAGTAGTTCCACTCAAATTTTAAATTGAAAAAAAAACAAAACAATAAATCTCAACCACAACCCCACCACTATATTCATATACAAACAAAAAACACAAACACACATACACTATTATATTAAGGATTATGCTATATGTTGTCATTTACGGTATCTCACTGGAAAAAGGATGTGATATTAGTGATCAGCACGGTCTATTACATATATCCCAAGCAGAATTGACACTGAATTCTCAAATTGATCAAACACGTATGCGAAATTTGCATAACTCACGGATTACGGTAGTTTCAGAAGTGCCACTCTTATTTCATGGGTGATATGCCCAAGGCCATTTTCTCATAAATTCCTCCCCATCCATCCATCCACAACATCTTTGTTGGCGTCGCTGCACACACACACACAGACACACAAACATACTACTTTTGTTTTATACTACCCCCAACCCCACACCGCCCCACAAACCACCCACCCACCCCCGGATTGTCTCGTCCCTGTATCCCCCCCCCCCCCCCCACCCCCCCCCAGCAGCAAGGCTGACTGGGAGGGGGTAAGTGAGCTTCGAGGGGAAGGATTGTGCTTATGGTTCATGCGCGTTAACGTGCGCGTTGGCTCGTCCGTGCACGAGCAGTGTCCGCGCGCCGAGGAGAACACGGGAACTGACGAAAAGGGCTTACTTTCAGCTGCTCAGGCTGAAGGCCAAACAGTTCGGCAACCTCGTCGGGTGTTGCGACCTTGCTGGGGCGCGACTCCATGTCGGTGCAGCATCCGCCTGCCGAGACAATGTCTGGACGGCAATTTGCTGAACCACTGTGCGACCTTCGTCCCACTCGACGTTTCGATCGAACCTACGAATCTCTCGACAAGCAGACAGATGCACCGCGAGACTGCCAACAAAGCGGCCCTAGACGTTGGCACTGACAGGCGCGCCCATAAAACAAATTTCGCTGCGCTTCTTTCGCTGTTATTCTGTTAGTAGCGTCGGCAACCAAGATGTAGCGACTGCATGAGGTAAAGCGCGGGCCATCGCTGGAGTTCCTGAAGCAATACGCAGTCGTCAGTCAACGGCGCCGCCTGCACACCCCCCCCCCCTGGTTCTGTAATCTACAATCACTCTGTTGAAGCGACGTGCTGCAACAAAACACTCTTTGTTCAGTGTAATGTGTACATTGCATATTAACAGAAATTTGAATGTAAATTATACAAATACGGTACCTACTTTCTCAACGTAATTATGCAAATACATTTACCGTAATCTTTGTAACAAAACTGATATTCTAACGAGCAAACTGCAATGGAACCATTCGAAAGTGCAGTTGGAACGGAGGGAGACAGACATGCATAGATAGACAACGAAGGGCGTGCAAATATGTAACTGCGTGGTTTGGGGCTGGGGGGGGGGGGGTTCAAACACCCATCGAACTTCCCTCCCCAGAATTTTTCCAAACAACTTTCATGTGGTCAAAAAAGCTATAAAAGTGAGAGATAAAAGTGAATGTTGGTGTTTTCAGTGCTTTTCAGTGTTATATGACCATTAAACAGCTAAATAGCACTATTTTGACCCTATTTTGACCAAAAAGATCCAGTATAAGTCAAAGAAAAGAGTTGCTGCGACGTGTGGTCAAGAAGTAAGCGCTACCTACGTCTGCCGCTGCCACTTCTGTGTTGCGTGGAGTGTTGGGTTGAGTGGGACGCGTTAGGTCAGCCATGTGACTGTTTCATTCGTGTACCAGCGAAACAAATCGATCAGCAACAGGAAGCAGGGGTGATCAAAGATGTGTTGTAGTTGTGTAATGTGTACAGATGAATATAGACGTAAATTTGCATGCATTTTGAATTTTTTTCGCCGTTATCGCAGTAACAACAAACGTCGAAGAGTCGGCCAGAGTCCGGTGTATCACGAGTTCTACGGCACTGCAGAAAAATCGCGAAAACAAATGGTTGTATGAGAAGGTCTGTGTCCAAGTTTGACCTACTTTTTGCGGCGCGATTTGGAGCGACGGTCCCACTCGACCTTGTACGTGGTGTAGAGTTTGTTGGGGTTGTTCTTATAGCGCTCGTGCAGAGACCGAAAGCTCTTGCTCCAAGTTTCCTCCGTCTCTTCGGGCCCTGAAGCGAAGCGGCCGTCCGCCTCCTCCAACGCAGCAGTCGAAGGCCGCTGCAGGCACTGACTGACCTAGCGACGCCACTTCCGGCCGCTTCCTAGAGCCTCCGGACCCAATGGACGGCTTCACACCGGTCTTCGGCTCCGACGCTGCTCAAACAACAAGTCTTCATGTTGTTGATACTGTAGCGTAGCGTGGGCGGGGCACGCAGGCCACGCGCGCAACGCCACCACACGCATTGTATGCACAACACGCAACTGCTACCGGCAGACAAGTCGCTTGAAGACGACGTCGCGACTTCCTCTGGAGCACGAGCGAACTCGATGTAGTGGACTGACTGGGGCTCGAACGATGGCAAGTCGGTTGACGAGACAATGGAGAAGCGGTCGTGCTTTGGGGAGACGGAGAGCAGGCAAACTCTTCTCGCATCCGCCGGAGCGTAGTCGTGCCGAGGAGCGCGCGCGAGTTCGCAGGGACTCTCAGAGTGAACGACGGTCGGCGGCCGGGCGGCGAGTAGCGTCTCCAGTCGGACCGACGCCCGTCGAGGTTCGGCTGGAGGCAGCTTCTCGACAGCTAAACATACAGCACAGCAAATTGAGGCAATATCGCTGCCTCCATTGCATCAAACATCAACAGCCATCAACAGAAACAGTCAGTACACAACAGATGGTAGGTTGTATACTAAATATACAATTTATACGATCGACAACTAATTGTGGTGTGATTGACAACAGTAAACTGACCGTTTCAGACGTCAGGCAAATAAGGGAGTAGATTTGAAAAAGAAGTGAAGCGACATACTGTAGCTTACGGTATGCACATTTTGCGTATCGTAGAATGGCTTGAGTAATCTGATCAAATATTTTACATAAAAATGTTGTTGTTGAAGGTTGCTAATTATAACATAATTAACCGAATTAACCGAATAAATGGAAAAATCATGAAAGAGTATACGGTACCCTGCACGTTTAAATTTGAGCCTTTTGGTTGGCGTTTTGACGTGGGTATTTTTGTTCGGGACTGCGTCTAGGCTGAGATTATCGAACGCAAAACAATTTGCAATCCGCAGTTACCCGCAGGCAAGTCGCTTGAAGACGATGTCTCGACCGCCTCCGGGGGATGACCAGACTCGATGTAGTGGGCTGACAGGGGCGCGAACATTGGCAAGTCCGTAGACCAGACAATTGAAAAGCGGTCGCTCTTGGGGGAGACGGTGAGGAGCAGGGAATCTCTTCTCGCGACAGCTGGAAGAGGGTGCGCGGCGGGCAGCCAGTCGTAGAGCTGGCGGTGTTGCGTCCGAGTCTGAGGCGGAGGCACTTCGATGTCGAGCAGGGAGCGCCTCTCTCGCGGATGCGCCTCGTTGTTGTTGTTCTTCTCGAGCACGAACGCATTGTCGACGTCGTCCGCGTCGTCGTCGTCGATCGCGGGAATCATGGCGCCTCGTCTCGCCGGCGACCGCTGGATCGTCTGCGGTGCCACAGACAACTGTGCGAGTGAAGCGCAACACCGATCACGCAACGTCACCCCTTCTTTGACGAGAATCGCTTTGTTGACGACGGCGTCCATGTTCAAGTCTTGCGCGGTCGAGGGGTCGACTCCACATTGATAACATATCTCGTTGACCAAGTCTTGCACGAGCAGGCTAAAATGCTGTATTCTTTTCTTGCCATGTATCTACCTCTTCGTGCATACTATACACATACGTATGTACATACATGTATACAGAGAAGCTACATAGTGTGACTAAGCAAGAATAAGTGTAGGTAGAGGTACATTAAGCTCATACGAGAGTGTACCTATGTACATACAAGTGTAACCAATCACACGAACCGCTTTCCGCCAAACCAAATGAAAACGTTCTGGCAGTTCTTGATCTTCTTGCCAAAATAATGAAGGCGCTTGAGATAACTGGAACCGATGTCCACCGCAATTGTCGTGATGGCGATGCCGACGCAGATGTAAGTAAGAAGGATCGGTACCAGCTCAAGCCTAAAGCGGAGCTGTTGCGGTGGCGCTGGGGCAGCTGAGAGAGGTCTGGCCTGGACGGCAGGAGGCCGCGGAACTCGAGGGCGGTGAGTCCCAGGAAGGTGAAGTAGACGGCGGCGACGGCGTCCATGGGCTCCTGCTCGGCGCTCTTGGCGAGCCAGAGCAGCACGGCGCCCAGGCAGACGTACGCAAAGAAGATGAGCATGAAAAGCGAGGCGCCCAGCTCGATGACGGCCGCCGAACTGCCCGTCTTCTGTCTCCAGCGCTCGATTCGACGCCGCAGCTGCGTCGTCGACTCGTGCAGACTCTTGCCGATGTTGGCGAGCACGAGCATCGTCAGCGGAATGCCCACCACGCCGAAGCCGACGCAGAACAGTCGGCCCGCCCTCGTCACCGGAGACAGCCGGCCTATTCCTGCAAGACGGGGACAGTGGTCGACAGCCGTGCCTCGTGCCTACACTGCACGGCTTTACCCAGCGTGGTCACGACTCCGAATCCAAAGAGTGTGGCGCCCATGTAGCCCCAGTCGTCATAGTTCTCATTGCGCAGCTACAACGCAGCAGGCAGTGGTCGCCGTGGAAAGACGACGCGCAGAGATCACGTACGGTGTTGCAGCTGTCGAATATGATGGCCGCAGCAGCGGTGGCCGTTTGCTGCTGCAAGCGTTCGACGGAGTCGTTGAGCAGACGTGTCACGCAGCGGATGGCCGCGGTCCTCTGCTGCTCGCGCAGCCGCGACGTCTCGCCGCCCTCGAGCCAGCGAAACACGAGGCCGCCAGCGAAGGCGTAGACGACGACCAACGCCACGAGTAGCACGTGCACGGCAGCAGGCCGCCTGTTCTGCAAGAGCGCGCCGCCCACTGCACCCTCCCGGTCCCGGTGGCTACACACGCGCGGCGTCGTTTACCAGCTCCGTCGCCCAGCTTGTCATCAGAGACCATATCGCCCACATGGCGCTGTAGTCGACGTAGACTCGTCGTGGCGGCGCTCCGGATGTCCTGCGGACGTCACGCCGAGCTGCTGCGCTATTCGATTACGACGTCGAGCCCCCTTCAGTCTCGTTCATTTGGATGCGCAGAAAGAGCGGCCGTTTCGACGGAAATTAACCAGACGCCTGCTCCTGGCCGTCCGTCCGCGGCCGCCGAGTGGCGCGGTCGCGGACTCAGCTGGCAGCAGGCACTTGGGATGCAAAACGACCCTAGCAGGACTCCCGGCCTCGGAAGAGCAACGTGATTAGACCAGCGGCGACTAAAGGAAATTGCACTCGCCCCTCACTTTCGACTATACTTGAACGCACTCCCAAAAACTGTGCTTTGGGTAGCAACCGCCATCATTGTGCGTCTGTTCAACGTCTGTTCAACGGCAAACAAACGCCCGGCAAATACCCAAACGCTCCAATAATCTGGGACGCAGCGCCCACTATCATTACAGTACATTGCATATGGATCGTGCCAGCGACTCCGAACGAACTACTCAGAACCGAAAACAACTGATCTGATCGAAAACAAAGATCTGAGAACCGAACAGACAGCCAGCACAGTGCTACGTAAATCCCTTACATGTACATGTACACACACCTACGCTCCCATGCAAACAGACACTGAAAAATGTGCCTTTCAGACGGTTGCTCATAGTAGGAGTGGGGGCTAATTGTAAGGGGTGCCTAATTGTGGGGTTTACGGTATTTACTGTGTAACTCATCGTCATTCGAGCAGCTGTAGCCTTTATGGCGACAACGCAGCTGGAACATACGCTGCACGTGGATGTACGTACAGCGTGTTTTATGTTAAACGTCATTTGTCATAAGATTGACTGGAGTGATTCAGGAGGTGATTGCAACGCTGATAGAATGTACGCACATAGGAAACAATTGTGAAGGAAACTTACAAGTTTGCAGCTCGATAGAAGAAGGCCCGCTTTAGAAGTTACCACATATTATGTTATATTCCATATTTATATATTTCTGGTATATATCGAACATTTTGTATTCATATTGATTTACATAACTGGTGTACTGGACTGCATATTTCCGAGGTGATGTACTGTACTCGGTACTTCGAATTTACATGTACCAACAGTCGTTTCAAATTTGCATACCAAACTAAATCGATGGTATACTATGCAAATTTGCTCGGTGTATGACAGTTGTTGGATAACGGTAGGTGCACATGAGTGGTGGGTCGCTTTATTGTTGTATAGAGGAACATCGCAAACGCAGACACGCTTGAAGTGGACACCGGAAATTGTCGTCGCACTTACGATACACTGAAGTTGGGGGCGACGGCCACGGCCCATTCAGTAATTCGTTCGATACATACTACTAGTAATTGTTGATGAGAGAATGGCCAGTAGATGGGTATTGGTGATGCTGTCGTTGCTGCTGCCGACGGTGTCGGTGGTGGCGGCGGCCGAGAGAGCGCTGAAGGATTGCCCGGCCGGCAGGAGCGGCGCCATCTGCTGCCTCGTCGGCAACGACACGGACCCCGCGACGCCGCCGCGTCCGAAGCAGTGTCCGTCGACGAGCGGCCGCGTGAGGCAGTCTTGCATGAGCTGGCTCCAGACGCCCTCCACCGAAGACGCGCAGTCGACGATGCGGCCGGCCGCCAAGCCCTACCACGTCTACTACTCGTGCGGCTACGGCGAGTGGCCGGCCAACCCGCGGCTCAGCTGCGCCTCCGAGTTTCCCTCCAGCGTG
The DNA here is from genome assembly GCA_030248085.1 of Paralinhomoeus sp. GSCO2_6. Lineage (NCBI taxonomy): Eukaryota > Metazoa > Nematoda > Chromadorea > Monhysterida > Linhomoeidae > Paralinhomoeus > Paralinhomoeus sp. GSCO2_6. The sequence continues at coordinate 29,373 of JASAMY010000735.1, forward strand.
AGAGCGCGCCTTGGCCGCGCAGAAGCGTGCGCGTACATGGGGCTGTGCACCTTTGCAGACGGGCGGTGGCGACGGTCAGTGCCACTTCGCGCAGGGCGGAGAGAACGCCGACCAGGAGAAGAAGACGGCGATCGCTGCCTTCGTCTGCTGCTGCCGTAGAGCGAAGTGCAACGAGGCGCGCGACTACGCCGACGATTACTCGATCTCCGCGACGACGACCAAAGTGGAGCCGAAGAGCAAACGGCTCATGGACCCCGTGCTGCAGATGGCGAGAGCGCTGCAGGCGGAGAACGCCCCCCGGACGCTCTCCTGCATGGTGACCTCGGCTAAGCGCGGCGGCCGCGTCATCGCCACCTCTCCCTACGCCGACGACGCCGGAACAGCCGAGAACTGTCCGGCGATCGAGGACCACCAGGTCGGCTTCTGCTGGGTCAAGGCGAGCCGGACGGACGAGAAGACGACGCTCGAGTTCGGCTGCGCCATCGACTACGCCACGGGCAAAACTATGGACGACTTGACCGAAGAAGAAGAAAAGAAGCAGGCGGGCCAGCCGTGTCTCGGACGGGAAGCAAAGGCGCCCGTGAGTGGTCGCCTCTTCAACCCACAACACGTGCACCTGTACGACTCGCTTCCTTTTTTCTAGACGTGCTACAAGCGCGGCAGCGTCGCCTACTGCTGCTGCATTGGATTCGACGGCACCGCCGAGCCGAATAAGCCCAAGGCCTACTGCAACAACTTGGAGCTCGACGAGCCGGCCCACGACTACATGGACCCGCGCTGCCACCTCGACGGCAGCTGTCCCGTCGAGCGCCGGCCAAAGACTTCCGCCAAGAAGACGACGACGCCTACAACCGCGGCCCCTAAACCGGACAAGGTCAAGACGACGGCAGCAGCAGCCGCACCTGCCGCCACCAGAGGCATCAAGGCGGTCGAGGAAGAAGTCGAACGGCTGAGGCGAATCTTCGACGGCCTGCCCACGCTGCGGCCTGCCCACCGCGTCGGGGTGCTACCCGGACCGCCCCTCCTGCCGCCGTTGCTGCCGCCTTTGGAAGAGCCGAAGCCGAAGACGACGCCACGATCGTCCACTACCACTACGACTCCAAAGGCACAAACGCAGGCAGTGGAAGTCGACGCGGGCGATGGAGGAGAGACGCCTGGCACTTCGACTGATGAAGGAGGCGAGGGCGAGTCCACATCGCTAGATGAGTCAGCCGCAGACCCAGAAGAAGGACTGCAATGGTGGGTTTGGGCCGCGATTGCCACGGTCGTCATTCTCGTTCTCCTCCTCCTGTTCGCGGCAATCGCCATGCTGGCCTGTCGTCGACAAGACGAGGGCGAAGAGGAGGGAGAAGCTGTGGAGCCGTCGGCTGTCACGGCCATCAGCAGGACCGAGTCGATATCCATCTTCGAGGAGTCGACGCAGGCGCCGTCGAACTTGTCCGTCGCGCGGCAGAAGAGCGCCTCCGACGGACCGCAGCAGCAGCTGGCGCCAGATGACGGCTGGCAGAACGACTACATGCAGCCGCCAGCCGGTCCTACTCCGCCGAACGTGGCCCCAACTCCGCCTCCTGCCAACCCGAATGTGATGTCGCCTCCGGGAGAGTGTCAGCAGCAAGCGACGCCGCCAGCAGCGCCGCCCATGGCCTCCGCGCCGTCTCCAGCTCGCGGAGTGACGCCGCCCTTCGATGAGCCGAACGCGCCCTCGCCGACGCCAATGAAGCCAGCTTCCTTGTCGCGCAAGGAATTCTCCGACTCGCAGTCGACGTCGCTGAAGGGCCCGTCGACGTCGGCGGGGCCTGGCACGCGTCCCAGCAGCACGCAGCAGGCGGTGCCTCCGACGCCGCGGGAAGAGCAGGTCGTCGACATGCCGCCTTCGGGCTTGTTCGAGGGCGAGCCCGAGTCGTCGGGAGTGCCCATGGCGAGCGCCTACCACGCGAGCGCCACGCCAGCCGCCCACTCCTCCCAAGGCCGCTCCGTCAGCGGCCGCGAAGGCGACAGCAACGAGGCGCCAGAGGAGGCGACGCTCGACGTGCAGCCGCAAAAGCCGCCAGTGCCGGGCAAGTACATCCTGCCAAGGACCAAGGACCAAAAGATAGCTAGCACGTACTTCGCGATCTGAAACTCCGTTAGCTGGCAGGCTGAACCGGCGGAACGTGAACCTAGCTAATAAAGCCGCACGAGGTCGGAGACGTAGTCGGAACCAGTAGCAAACGATCACATCTGCCCAGTCATAGCGTTTTGTTACTGCGCGCGCGGTACAATGCCAGTCGCCCAACATGCGGTACTTTTCGTGTCGGGCCGATACGCCACTTGAGAGTGTTCGTTACAGGGTTAGAGGGTTTATTACACGGTGTGTCACAGAGAAATTTTAACTGGCGCACAACACTGGTTCGCGGTGCGTGCATCCGCATGGGGCCGTAGTGAGTGTTTGTCGTGTGTTGTCGTGTGTCGAGTTAGAGAGGGGGGGGGTATTACCCGCGTTAGGTCCAGTCCGTTTCGATGTGCGTTTGTCAGTGTTGTTGCATTCGACGCGTGTGCGGCGTGCAAGCACCACGGCTCGCCGTTGGTCTGCCTTGCCGCACAAACTCTCGCGCGCCACATTGGACGAACTGTAGGTTCGTCTAACGGAAGGGCAAGAGCCGCTGCAACGACTTCCTTGGGCTCGTTTGCGCCTGCTAGTTGCAGCGCGCAGCGTTCCAAGAATCCGACAGCGATGCAGACGCTGACGTCGCCCACGAAGGGGCCACGCCCACGAAGGGGTCGTTTTAAATTTGCATACCAAACTAAATTGATGGTATACTACGCTAATTTGCTCGGTGTATGACAGTTGTTGGATAACGGTAGGTGCATGAGTGGTGGGTCGCTGTATTCTTGTGTAGAGGAACATCGCAAACGTCTGTTCAACGACTCGGCAAACAAACGCCCGGCAAATACCCAAACACTCCAACAATCTGGAACCCAGCGCCCACTATCATTACAGTACATTGCATATGGATCGTCCCAGCGACTCCTAACAAACTACTCGGAACCGAAAACAACTGAAAGATCTGAGAAACAAACAAACAAACAGCCAGCCAGTGGCGTAGCCAAGGGGGGGGGGGAAGGGGGGCAGCGTCCCCCCCCCCCCGAAATTCTCCGAAGGTAAAATTTTTTTAACTTGGTACCCTCTGTTGCAAAAGTGCCAATCTGGGCATTTTCTCAATTTCAATTCAAATAATGATGAAAACGACACTAAATAGCCAAATTTTCGCCTGCGGCGCATTGTTTTGCATTAAAAACCGTAAAAGTTCGTTACCCTACTCTAAAAAATTTGCCTGCGGCGCTATTTTGAGCCCGGAAATCGACCGTTTTGACAACATTGCTAACGTTTTGGTGTGAATGTAGTCAGACAAACGAGCCCAAAGCGTGTAAACAGATTGGATGAGAGAGTGTCTAAAGCTTCCCCAGCCGAAATGGCACAATGTCCAAAAAATTCGACAGGGTCCCCCCTGTTGCAAAATTGAGAATTTGGCCGAAATTGGACTTCCCCCCCCCGAAATCAAGTCCTGGCTACGCCACTGCAGCCAGAACAGTGCTACGTAAATCCCCATGTTGCTGCCTGCACTGATGGCCTAGTGGTAGAGAATCGGCTTTGTTTTATTTTAGCCTCACCTACACTACCTACATGTACATGTACACACTCATACGCTCCCATACAAACAGACACTGAAAAATTTGCCTTTCAGACGGTGGCTCTTATGGTAATTTTAGGGGGGGGGGGGTGCCTAATTGTGGGGTTACGATATTTGCTGTGTGAGTCATCGTTACTCGGGTAGCTGCAGCCTTTGTCGTAAGGAATCCACATGGCGACTGTCCGATGCTGTACATGTGTCGAGTTGCTCTGCGGAGTGGCAATCGATCTGTCGGTTCGCCCGCTCGCTGGGCGGCGCGTATTGGGCGTGCGCGCTCGCTCGCTCCCTCCCTCTGTGTAGAGAAGGACGCGACGGTCGCGTGTGCGTGCACTGCCTCGAAGGCGTTGCGTGCGACTGCCAGCAGCACAGCATTTGCGGCCTTCGTAGTGCGCGCTCGTCAGCGGCGGTGACGTGACAGTGCAGCCTTTGGCCGAGCGAGTCGAGTCGAGGGCACACCGACGCAATGCTCTTCCTGGACAGTTTCCTGAAAAGCTTGAAGCCGCGCTTTGACGACGACCTCGTCGACCGCCTCAACTACTTCTACACGCCTATTCTGCTCATCGTCTTCTCCCTCACGCTGTCGGCGAAGCAGTACGTTGGTGAGTCGACGATTTGATCGAAATAGCTCAAATATGCTCACTCACCACTTCCACATTGTAGGACAAGCGATTCAGTGCTGGGTTCCTGCACAATACACAGGTATACAATGCGCTCTCCGGAGTGGTGTCACAATTTTTGGGCGGCACCAACTTTAGGCGCTTGGGAGCAGTACAGCGAAAATTATTGCTTCGTCCAAAACACGTACTTCTTGCCGCTCAACGAGAAGATTCCAGTAGACCACGCGGACCGGCAAAAGCGGGAAATAGGCAAGCCATGGCCAGACACACTAGACCGGTTCCACTTCCAACGTGTTGTTCAGGGTACTACCAATGGGTGCCGTTCATCTTGGCCATCCAGGCGTTTATGTTCTACCTGCCCTGCTTGCTCTGGCGCCTCTTCAATTGGCAGTCTGGTGCGTGAGCGCCGAGCGTGAGCTGGAGGGGGGGGGGGGGGGGGGGCGGGCACACCCTAGGATCGAAGAAGGAGGACGCGCAGTCCAGGCCTCTCTGTCAGGGGCGTCATTGGCATGGCTCTCGACGTCAAGAACCTAGAGGTGGAGGAGCGCCAGAAGAATGCGGCGCTTGTCGCGGCGCATATTTCCGACTCGATCGGAGTACAGCGCCGCATGAGAGCGGCGCGTCGCGGCGCCGCTCCACGCGCCCGCCACACCCGCCCCGACCTGAGCCTGCTCTACCTCCTCATCAAGGTCTCATTTAGATATTTACTCCATCAACGCTGTACTGTACGTGGACGGGCTTTCTCGCTCCACAGACGATTTTCCTGTTGCAAGTTGTCGCCCAGTTTGTCATTCTCAACAATTTTATCGGATCCAGCTACACGTTCTGGGGCTTTGAGATTCTCAGAGATTTGGCTCGCGGTCGTCAGTGGGAGGAATCCGGCCACTTCCCAGGTAAACACTGGTGGTTCTAGTTGACCGCCTACTCAATGAACTTTAGGGTCACGATGTGTGACTTCGACGTCCGTGTGCTCGGCAACCTCCAGCGGCACACAGTGCAGTGTGTACTCATGATCAACATGTTCAACGAAAAGGTGAGCCTGCTGCTGAGCCGACTTTCGGCGCCGGTCGTTTCTCAGGCCATCAGCGCGCTTGCAGATTTACCTGTTTCTCTGGTGGTGGTTCCTGTTCGTGGGACTGTGCAGCGCGTTGAGTCTGCTGTCGTGGGCGACGACGAGCCTGTCGACGAGTCAAGGCCGCGACTTCGTCCACCGCTACCTCAGAGTCACGGAGGCGGTCTACGACACGCCCGCCGACAGGACGGCGGTCGTGCACTTTGTGCGCAGGGCACTAAAGCCGGACGGCGTGTTCCTCCTGCAAATGGTGGCGCACAACGCCGGCGACCTCATCTGCGCCGACGTCGTCCACAGTCTCTTTCGTCTCTTCCTCGAGCACGAGAAACGAGCGAGGGCCGACCTCGACGCCAGCGACATCGTTCCCAGCCTCGCCAAAGGCAGCATCGACGACCGACGCGAGTCCAAGTCCTTGCTCGACGACCACTCCCGTCTTCTGGGAACGGAAGAGTGAACGCCCCTGCTTTTAAGGATGCTCTTTCCTCATGCGAAAATACGATGACGTCACTGTTCCGCCCTTTCGCGCGCGTCTCGCTCGACCAGAACCCGGAGAAATTGTACACGTCAATCAAGTCAGCCTCGACTCAGCCACATACACCCGATTAGCGGGCCACTCGATTTTGAAAACTTTAAAACCAACGTCCCAATTACAGGTGATCCCTGTAGGTGACCCCGACCCTGATCCCTGCCTGCAGTGCGCCCATGTCGCCCATGCCTGCAGCAATCTAGCTCCCCCGGTTGCAGACTACAAGTCATCCCTGTACGATAATTCCATTATGCCCACCTCACACGTCCCTAACCACACCCGAGCTCCCACTTATGGGTATGATCCAATAGTGCATACTCCATACAATAATTGCATACCTCTCGGCATCTCACACACCTTCATCACATACGTAACGGGGTACGATGTCCAGATGGAAAACGTCTTCTCTGGGGCCATGCTTCACCTGCATCTTGATTCTTGATGCAGCCAGAAGCATCCAGCAGCCCAACAAGGTATGACATTCTCACATTCAATGCCGCGCATTGCGCGTGTGGTCTTACAGTTCTTGGTTTTTTGCTAGGTGGTCTATTTATGCAAACATGTATAGATAACGATGCATGCAAATAGTTTAACATATGCAAATAATAATTTCGAGACAGATAAATAGAAATTTGAGGAATTGCGCCATTTTGCGTACTTAGTCCATAACTTTTGTCCCGGGTGTCAACCAACAAATTTTGGGAAACCTAAACTCATTGTGCCATTGTGCCGACCTAAGCCTAAGCCTAAGCCTAGCCTCCTAGGCCTAAGCCTATGGCTAAGTCTAAGCCTATGGTCAAGCCTAAGCCTAAGCAAAAGCCTAAGCCTGAGCCTGGACAAAGCCTAAAACAAAGAGAATCTTGCGTTTTGGGCAGCTGTAGTGTTGGCAAACCATTGTGCCAATGCCCATAAGCCTAAGAAATGCCTAAGCCCAAGCCTAAGCAAAAGCCTAAGCCTGAGCCTAAGCCTGGACAAAGCCTAAAACTAAGAAAATCTTGCGTTTTGGGCAGCTGTAGTGTTAGCAAACCATTGTGCCATTGCCCATAAGCCGAAGAAATGCCTAAGCCTAAGCCAAAGCAATGCATAAGCCTAAGCCTACGCGAGACACAAGCCAAAGCCTAAGCAAAGCCTAAGCCTAAGCCTAAGCAAGGCGCAAGGCTCGGTACAATGGTCGGCACAATGGCACAATGAGTTACGTTTACCCAAATTTTCCTGGTGTCGGTTAAATGCAGCACAGGTTAAATGCAGCACACGTCGTATGTTATAAAGGATGCAGGCATGCAAGCAGGTAATGTATGCAAGCAAGTTGACTTTCGCGGCTTTTTCTTGGGAGAGGTTTTTCGAACGTCAGATTTAATTTAAGTGCTGAATTTCAGCGCTGAATTCCAAAGTTTGGTCTTTCGAAGCCACCGCACAGAATTGAGATTCCGGCTCAGATTCAGTAGAAAATTAAGCACGGAATTATTATTTCGGTCTTTCGAATATTTGAGATTCAGACGTCGTAATTCCGCTACTGAATTTGTAACGTTATAAAATTCAGTAGGGTTTACCCACTGAAAGTTGACAAAACAAAGAAAACAGTGGCCTTGCAGCTGTGTATCAATCGCTCTAAGAGTGGGGGACGTCGAATTCAATGCTCCATTGTTAAACAAGCGCCTCTACTTGTTAATTATAAGCTTTATTTGAGATTTGGTTTTGATTGCAGCAGCGGATTGGTGCCCGCCCCCGACGCCCCCCGCCCCCCGCGCCCCCGCGCCTCCCGCTGGTAGATATTCCCCACGCAAACGGTGATTCAGACCGATTCAGAACCACGTTCAAATTCAGACCTTTCGAAAGACCCGATTTTGGTGCGTCGGAATTCAGTGCTGAAATTCAGCACTGTATTTCAGCGTCGTAATCTGAGGTTCGAAAAACCTCTCCTTGGCTTAAGGTTGGGCTTAGGCTTAGGCTTTGCTTAGGCTTAGGTTTTTGCTTAAGCTTAGGCTTTGCTTAGGCTTAGGCTTAGGTTTTTGCTTAGACTTTAGCTTAGGCTTAGGCTTTGCTTAGGCTTAGGCTTAGGTTTTTGCTTAGGCTTTAGCTTAGGCTTAGTCTTAGGCTTAGGCCGCGAAGTCGACTTGCCTGCATACTTTACCTGCCTGCACTCTTTATCATATACAACCTGTGCTGCATTTAACGTGTGCTGCATTTAAGCGTAACCAATTTTCCTGTGTGTTTGAGTAATTTTCCAAAAGTGTTTGGTTTTTGTTTTGTGCATTATTTAATGCTAGGTGCTGTATAAAATGACGGAAATAAAGCAAGTTTCGTCGAACAGATGTTTCGGCGGTGTGCAACTCGTTTTTTCCATGACAGGTGCGGTGTCAAGTCTTTTAAAATTTTTTACCATTAATAAAACTGTAGCTGCTTGCATGTGTTTGCAATTCCAGCGCTGAGTTGGCCTTACCAGCGAATTTTGGCGTATTTTTGCCTCCGCAGGCGGAAACGACGCAGGCTGAACTGCCTGTCCTTTTCTGGCTCTCTGGTCAGTGCAAGGAAACTATTGCTGTTGCCGTACAAAAGCCCTCACGTCCACAACCATCTAATAGCTGTACACTTTTCGTCACATTGTAGTTTCCATTTCTGTTCTTTTCTATAGAAATTTCTCGAATTACATCATATGTACGTACTGTTACTCTGGTATGCACGCACACAGCCCAATAGCGCAACATTGGCCCATTCCACAGTTTGGAACATTCGATTTCAAAGCCTAAACTTCGCTAGTTTGTGGCCGTTTCTGTGTCCGATGTTAGTCCTCTCACTTGCTTCAGGGCTGACGTGCACCGAGCAGAATTTCATACAAAAGAGCGGAGTGCAGCGCGCGGCCGCGGAACATGGCTTCGTCATCGTCAGTCCCGACACCAGTCCTAGTGGGTGACTACCGGTCCTGTTGTGGCCCTGTTCTTGCGATGGTCACGTCTTGCGCAGGAGGGGCCGGCGTGGAGGGCGAGGCCGACAGCTACGACTTCGGCACCGGCGCTGGCTTCTATGTCGACGCCACCACGGACAAGTGGAAGCGCCACTACCGCATGTACTCCTACGTGACGAAGGAGGTGACGATTCGTTGCGCTCGCCGCCTTTGAGAGCTTTGGAGTTCCGTGGCGCGCTTTCAGCTGCCGAAGTTGATCTTCGACAACTTTCCCGTCGACCAGCAACGAGTGGGCATCTTCGGCCACAGGTACGAACGTTCGTCTGCGCATCGGTCGTAGAGACGAGGATGGCCGCTCCATCTCTCTCTCTCTCTCCCTCTTTGAGCATGGGCGGCCACGGGGCGCTGGTGTGCGCGCTGCGCAATCCCGGTCTCTACTCGTCCGTGTCGGCGTTCGCGCCCATCAGCGCGCCGTCTCGATGCCCTTGGGGCCGCAAGGCGCTGTCGGGCTATCTGGGCGAGGACGAGGCCGCCTGGGCCGCCTACGACGCCTCGGCGCTCGTCGCCCACTACGAGCCGGCCGCCGGCAAGGGCGCGCTCGACATCCTCGTCGACCAGGGCGACGCGGACGAGTTCCTCGCCGCGCAACTCATGCCCCAGCGCCTCTTCGACGCCTGCCAACAGGCGCGCGGCGTACGCCTCCAGCAGCGCATGCAACAGGTACTGCTGCACTCCGGCGCGCGTCGGCGCCTCCACGCGTCCCCGTCCCAATTGTAGGGCTACGACCACAGCTACTACTTCGTCGCGACTTTCATGGAGGACCACGTCAGACACCACGCCAAGTGCCTCGCCAAGAAGGCGCGCTCGCCTTGAACACGACCTCAGTCGACCATTCGAGATCGTGATCGCCAGGGAAAAAACTATTGATCGCGACGCTACTTGGCATATCCTAGTCTTTATTCGGGGGAATAGATGTCAAGAATGTTCTGTTGCTCTCTGACCTGGTCTGTGCCTTACTTTCGGTGTCTGCTGGCTGGTCGAGAAAGATGCGGACGGAAGGCAGTCGCGCTAGGAAGTATGGCGTCGACGTCGGCTTGTATCGAGGACGTGACGACGATCGCTCGCAAGCTCAACAAGTTCGAAAAGGGTTCTGGAGAGGTGCGTGTGTTGTGAGTTGTGGATTGACTGTCGGCGGCTGATGTGTTTTGGGGGGGCTGCGCAGGGCGCCGCCTACATGGACATGCTGGTGGCGCTGCGCGACGACGAGCGCATCACGCTCGACATCCTCCAGAAGACGCGCGTGGGCATGGCCGTGAACGACTTCCGCAAGAAGACGGCCGACGAGAAGGCGGCCGCGCTCGCCAAGACGCTCATTCGCAAGTGGAAGAAACTACTCGACGCCGGCGCCGCCGCCGCTAGGAACGGGCCAGAGGAGTGCGCCGACAGGCCCGCGCTCAACTCCTCCTCTTCCTCCCCGTCCGCGCCGTCTCGCGCCGAAGTCGCTCCACTGCCCGCCGCCGCCCCTCTCAGGCGAACGCGACGCCGCACCTTTCAGAAGCCGACGGTCGCTAGGCCCAACTCCGTGGCGTCGACGACGCAGAGCGCGTCGAGAGGCGTCGCTGCCGCCTATGGCAACAACGACGTGCGAAAGAAGTGCTTCGACATGCTCCTCAACTCGCTCAGATCTCAGGGTCGCTGTGCTCTTCCCAACTGCCCCCCCCCCCTCCCCTCTCGCGCATGTGGTCGGCTGTTGAAGTGACTGTGGCGCCTCTTAGAACTGCCCGAGAGCGCGCTCGATCCCGACGGCGTGGCTCGTGCCATCGAGGAGAAGTTATTCGAGGTGCACAAGGGCAGCGGGGACAAGTGAATTAATTGGCCGATGTTTGGTGGGTGGTTGGGTAGATGAGGCGCGCTCGTTCGCTCGCTCAGGTACAAAGCGGCTGTGAGGAGCCGCGTGTTCAACTTGCGCGACAAGAAGAACCCGGAACTACGCGAGAACGTGCTCACGGGCGTGATCGGCGCCGACAAGTTCTCGACCATGACCACCGAGGCGCGCGTCTGCCTTCTTTTCAGCGCCCCTTCCGAAGGCGCTCTGGTCGTCGTTTAGGAGATGGCTGCGCCGGAGACGAAGAAGCTTCGCCAGCAGTTTACGGAGGAGGCGATCAAGGAGAAGCAGCTGGCGCAGGACGGCGGCGGCACACCCACGGACATGTTCACGTGCGGCAAGTGCAAAGGCAAGAACTGTACCTATCGACAGGTGGGTGAGACGGGGAAGTGTGTCGAGTCGAGTCGGCCCTACTGGTCGCCGCGTTCCTTCAGGCGCAGACGCGGAGTGCCGACGAGCCGATGACATCGTTCATCTTTTGTAGGACGTGCGGCAACCGATGGAAGGTCGGCGCCGATCGATGCCCTGCGGTCGCCTCTAACCGTTCGCTCATTTCAGTTCTGCTGACTGACTGCTCCGATAACCGCGCCCTGGACGCGCTGGCCGTATTGTTGTGGCCAAGCGGAACTCTGTCGTCGTTGTTCATTGTTTGAGTGAGCGCGCTGAATCGGCACGAAGTAAAGCCGTTATGCCTTCTTCTCACAGTTTCCCCACAGTTTCTGCGTGGTCTACGTACATGTCGTGGGACACGCGCGCGCTGCTGTCGCTCTTACGCTGTGGCATCAGCACGTTGATTAAGCACGTTTGCTGCCATGGCCAGCGCGTTCAAGAAGACGGCCGGGGGAAGGTCTGGCGCGCCCTGTCGCCTCGGTCTGTGCGGTTGGACAGCCAGTGGCTTTAGCGAAAGCGTCGTGCACTTTGTCTCCAGAGCGCGTGGGGCTGCGCGTCAGGGAGGTGCACGCGTGCCAGATCGTCTGCGACTCCGACCCTTTCGCTGCGGGGCCCGGCTCGCGACAGCCGGCAGTGGGCGAGCCGATGCTCATCTATCCCATTCACACCACCCTCAATTGCGGCAGTCTCCGACTCGCAGGCGACGCCTTCAAGCGCATCTTCGAAGTGGGCGACCTCTTGGAGGTGCGTGGTGGCGCCGCGTCCACTGCCGCCCACTGGACTGCTCGACGGCAATGGCCACTTCTCGTGCAGGCCTCGTCCGTGAAGAGGACCTGCTTTAGCAAGGCGGATCAGGACGACGAGTGGGTGGTCGTCGACTGCCGCAGCTTCGTCGTTCGAACGGCCGGCCCGGAGGGGGCGGCGGCCGGCCCTCCGTCCGCCGGTCAGCGTTCCGCCTTCGTCACGCACGCGACGATCGAAAAGGTCGCGGCGCGGCTCCTTCGGCCGGCGCTTGTGTCTCGTTGAAGCGGAAGCGCTGCTGCAGGTGGAGGGCGACACGGTGCAGTTGTTCTCGCGCTACTACGGCTGCGACATCTACGCGTCGCGCGCCGCCTTCGGCGCGGACGCCAAGGGCGCCGAGCTGGACGTGGCCGCGAACGTGGGCCGGACGGTGCTGGCGCGCGTCGTGGTCGAGCGGACGACGAGCGAGGATGCGTCCAAGGCGTGCCTCTTCATCGGACGCCAGTGCCAGCTGCTCGAGGCCGTCCAGGGCGACGGTTCGCTGCGCACGCTCCGGTCGTTGCGCCTTTTGCGGCAGCAGCGGTCGAGAGGAGGCGTTTCCAGGAGTGATGTACGTGGTCCGCGAAGACTACTCGACCATCCTCTACCTCACCGAGCCCAACGAAGACGCCCCCTTCCGCTACGCCTTTGCGCCCACGTCCGTCGTCAATACCGAAGCCAACATTCCAATGGCCGAATGGTACGACACTCATAGTTTCCTGGGCGCTGCCCTCGACCGAGACGCCAATCGTAGTCAAGTTAGAGGGAGAACATTGTCTCGTGGCCACTGCCAGGTACGGGCGCCAGGTGGCGTTCCCGCGCCTGTCCCGACCAGCCGTCCGCGCCCTGCCACGAGTCGGCCAAATCGCGTCGAGCGCTGGCGCGCCTTCCACGCGCTCGTCGGCGCCGGCGACAGGACGCAGACGTTCAAGTGAGTGGAGCAGTCTCGCGCCTTCGCTGGCCCTCCCACCAGAGGCGCGGCGCGCTCTCCAGGGTGCCCGGTGGCATCTGCCGTTCCGCCTCGGCCGGCGGCAGAATGCGCGCAAACGACGATGCGTGAGGACACGACGAACGTCGTCAGCGGGGAGATGTTGGCGGAAATGAGGTTGTTCGACTTGCCACGCTTCCGCCTTTCTACGCTGACGTTGCCCGTGACACCGTAGGCGCGAAGAAGTGGACAGGAAGCGCCGCGCCGCCGACAAGAGCCGCCAGCTGCAGGCAGAGGCCTTCATCGGCAGCGCCGCTGCGAACCGAACGCCTAGCGATCACTCGGAGCGGGCCGGAGCGACCAGCGCCGCGACGGAGCCTAGCGACGCGCCGAATTTGGGCGGCTTGCCGACTGCTAAATGGACTACAGCTTCGGTTGGTGCTCCAATCTATTCGCTTTCTTTCCTAACTGAAATTGGCCTTGGGATTAGGAGGAAGTCGGCGTCCAAGAAGTAGCCGCTGCGCGGGGTTTGGCTGAGCAGTCGAATAGCGAAGAGGTCGGCCGCTTTCGTTTCGGTTTGTTTGTCGAGTAGTCGAGCCACCATTTGTTTGTCGTCTGCAGGCTCAACTGAAGGAAGCGATTCGTCTTTCACTTCTGGAGCAGCAGACTCGCTCGGCTTTGGTTAGCAGTGGAAAGGATTCTCAAGCGCAGTCGTCCAGCGTCAGTGTTTTCATACACGCAACGGCATTGAAGCGCGAACTCATCGTCACTTGTCTCGACAGCTAGTCGATGCGGGTTCGGAGCGGTCGGCGGCGGCGCCGCCGACCAGTGCTTCTGCTGCCAGAGGCGCTGGGGCGTCGAGTGAGGAGGCCGTTGTGCCCGAAGGCCTGCTGGTGGACCTAGAGCTCGGCTCGGAACTGGTGCCCGCTTCTCTCTGTGTGACACCTGCGTCATCTTGAGCGACTGAGCCGCCTGCAGGTGGACTCGCTCCAGCCACCCCTGACGCCCGTCTCCTCGTCTACGGCGCAAGACGCTCCTCCCACTGAGCCGGCCGAGTGGACGATGACGCCGCCGACAGACGCGACTTCGAGAGACGCGTTGAAGGAATTGCGCGCGCGCGTCGTGGAGAAAATTCTGACCCTGGTGAGAGGAGGGCCGCTCGGCCACGTCGGCAGCGCGACTTTTGGCGCCGTGGTGGCAGGAGAGCGACCTGGACGAGTGCGGCGTCGAGCAAGGTTGCCCGCCCGTCGTCGAGTCCAAGGTGAGCGGCCACGCGAAGACCGTCATGGTTGTGAAAATGTGCTACGCGTCCTCGTCACCGTTGGACAGCACGAGGTGCTGCCCTCGCAGTTCGGCGTGTCGAAGCGCTACTCGGAGGCGCAGCTCTGCATGCTGGAGAAGCGCGTGCGCGTCCAGCTGCGACGGCACGGCGCCCAGACGGAGGGCCGGGCGCAGCTGAGGTTCGGCCTCGAGACGCTCGCCCGAATCGCCCACAGCGAGCAGCAGAAGGCGTTCGCCGCCTTCGCTCTCGCCCTCTTCGACCACTCGGCCGCCGCCGCGAACGCCTAGCGTCTAGCGCCTAGCACGACTCCTCGTCACTGGCCTTCGGTGCTCCCTTCTCGATGCAAAATAGCCCTTTGAATTCGTTTGTGCTCGTCGTCTTGTTCCTTTGGTTGAAAAGTGTTGGCGTTGGCGTACTGTAAACGGGGCTGCACGCGCGGTCTATGACGACCCGACTGTTTGCCACGACCGGAGACTGACATCCAATCACTTGACTTTCGTATAAACAACGTCCAAATTTGACGCCCAGACGTCGTTCGCATGCGTCCGTTGTTGTTTGTTTACTGACAGCCGAGCAAGCACAGCGAAACCCAAACAGTTGCAGTTGGTGAGGGGGCGGAAGGAGCGGCCGCAGTTTCTGAGTCAGACGGTGTCGCTTGCAACCGCGCAGAGGCACAGAACTCGTTTGACACACGCACGCACTCACCAGTTGATTTCTCCTCTCCGCCGCCGACGCTGGCGCGCGCCCTCCTGCGGGCAGGAAGGAGGCACAGGCGCGGCCCACGCCTATTTTGCATCTGAAAGGCCCTTAAGAAACCGATTGTTCTTCATCAGTCGTGTTTGTTCACTCGCCGGTCAAGTCCTTTGCAGTAGTAATTCATTTGCAGTGTTTTCTCGTGACATCTACAAGAAAGTCGGCATGGCGGCCGATCGCCGAATCGGGCTGTGTTTTGCGTTGCTCACTGCACTTTGGCAGCTCGGCGCGCCTGCAGCCATTCCAGGTAGTAGACGCTAGTGCACGCCGCTGCCGCAGCGCTGCACACGATCCGAATCCGAATGGTTCACATTCATTCTCAGACAAGTGTGGCGAGATTCTCGACCAGCAAGAACTGGTCGCGTCTTCCAAACCGGTACTCACCACGACGAGTCAGTCGGCAGAGGCCTGCCTCGGTATTTGCCTCGAAGCGTTCGTCGACACGGGCTGCAGCCGGTTCAGCTTCCAAAAGTCGACCGCCGACTGTCGGCTTTACAAGTCGTTCTCTTCGGCAGACGAACAGCTGACGCCGTCCACCGACTTTGTTTACGGGCGAGTCGACCCCGACTGCGTCGTGAATACAGGTTTTGTGTTCGGTGGCATGGTCTGGTCAGGACAAAATCACTGCTGAACTTAATTTAAGCGCGCACTCGAGTCAAACGGGTGGATCCCAAAGAGAAAAAGTTCAACGCATGGGCGGCATGGAGCTCTTGTTCGGCGACATGCGGTGAAGGTCGGTTCAGAGGCAGGCGGCATGCATCGTGAGACGAGAGGAGAGTGTGCACCGAGGACGCGATGTAGGTTCGCAGACGCGGACGCGGACGTACCGGAAGCGCTGGAGAGGCCCGAAGGACCCCGAGAATGAGTTGAACGACCAGACGTCCTGCAACGCCGGACCTTGTCCCGAGTGGAACGACTGGACGCCGTGGACGACGTGCTCGGCGAGCTGCGGCAGCGGCACGCGCTCCCGGACGCGCTACTGCAGCACGTACACGGGCTGCGTAGGCGAAGCCTCGCAGCAAGAGCAGTGCAACCAGGGAGGTTGCGCCCAGTGGGGCACTTGGACTCCGTGGGGCGCCTGCTCGAAGCTGTGCGGCGGAGGCCGCAGATCCAGAACCAGAACTTGCAATGGATACGGCGAGTGCCCTGGAGACAGCTCTGAAGAAGGCGACTGCGAAACGCGCGCCTGTTGTGGCAGGTTAGTTAGATGCCGACTGTCGCTGGCGCTGCCGCAGCTGTCAGCATCAAAGTTTTCGTTCAGCTGGTCGAGTTGGGGTCCGTGTTCCGCATCCTGCGGTGACGACACCAAGCAAGTCAGCACCCGCAGGTGCATGGACCCAGAGCCGAGCAACTCGTATGCGTCGACGGAGGAGACGCGCGAGCGGCCCTGCCAGCCGACGCCGCCGAGCTGCGCCGCCTGGAGCACGTGGACGCCCTGGGGAACGTGCAGTCAAACGTGCGGCGGAGGAGAGTCTCAGCCGGACGCGCGTCTGCAGTGAATCCGGCATGTGCCCCGGCTCCGACACGGAGACGCAGGTGTCACGCGCTGCCGCTTCTCTGCGCGGCCGACACGGTGTTACGAGTGCGCGATGCGTTGTGACGTTCAGCGATGCCACCCGGAAGCTTGTCCGACTTGGCACCCGTGGCTCCGTGGTCTACTTGCACGGTGACGTGCGGCCCCGGCGGCACAAAGACTCCGCCAGCGCGTCTGCACGGTGGCGGGCCAGTGCGAAGGCGACGCAACGGAGACGACAAACTGCAACGAGAGCGTCGAGTGCCCCGCCTGGCTCGACTGGTTCCCCTGGCAGCCGTGCTCGGCCTCCTGCGGCGGCGGCTGGCAGATCCGCGAGCGCGCCTGCAGTCAGACGGGCCTGTGCATCGGCGACAAGAAGGAGAAGCGGCTCTGCAACGAGCACCGCTGTCCCTCGTGGGCTCCCTGGAGTCCATGGGGCGACTGCTCGGGCGACTGCGGCTCGGGCAACTTCAAGACGCGCCAGAGGGAGTGCTCCTTCGACGAGGCCTACTGCAGCAGCGCTGCACCAGGAGACCGTCAGTCAGCAGCGCAACACGCCCCCTGCCGCGCGCGCCCAATCTCGCGTCTCTTTCTTCCTTGCTAGGATCGTGCATGTGTGAGGGGAACTCGCGAGGAGTCAGCGCCATGCACACGCACAGCTGTGCCTACTGGGACAACTGGGAGGAGTGGGGCCAGTGCAGCGCCGTCTGGCAACGGCGGCTCGCGAACTCGACAGCGCCAGGCGCATCAACGACGCCGCCTTCTCCCTGCGTCGGCTCCAACAGGCTTCACGCGTCCTGCGTGTGCACTGGAGAGCCGTCCGAAACTGGTGAGCGCCCACGTTGAACGCGCTGACGCAGCACTGTGAGCGTGGATGGACGGTACGCAGGCGAGTGCAACACGCACTTCTGCGCCGAGTGGAGTCCCTGGGACGACTGGTCGACGTGCTCGAGCAAGTGCGGCGGCGGCACGAAGACGCACACGCGCGTCTGTGTCAACGACGAGACCGTCTGCCGGGGATCGATGGCCGAGTCCGAGGGATGCGTGTGCCCCGGAAGCGACTCCGCCACCGACGTCTGCAACACGCATCGTTGTCCTCAGCACAGCCCGTCAGTTCTTTTAAACACAAGTCTACTGTATTGGCGGCAACGTTGTTTACAGACACGCACATGTCATTACGGCATTCGGTCTAAACGCACACGTATCTGTACGTACGTGTGCATGTACGTACGTATGTACATGTAAGTACGTATGTACATGTACGTACGTATGTACATGAACTCAAGTATCTACGCACATGTACATGTAGGTTTTTGTATGTACATGTACGTGCATGTACATCGTTAATATATATTTTTTTAAATCAAGTGCATGTACATGCACGTCGTACATGTACATGCACGTACATGTAAATACGCGAGCTGTGCACCGTGGACCGTATCGCATTAGAGAAGAAATCTGTCACGTGTTTTGGTCGTGAACGCCGCCGTGGTGTCAGGGTGGTGCGTAGTTCAGGTGGGATCTGGTGGACGCCGTGCAGCGCGACGTGCGACTAAGGCAGGCAGTCTCGCCTCGCGGAGCTGCGACATCGACTGGGACTTCTGCACGGCCAATCCCGACCACGAGTCGCGCGACTTCGGCGGCGGCCTCGACGAGACGCGGCCCTGCAACGAGCAAGCCTGTCCCGTCTACTCGCCGTACGTCCAGCTCTCGCGCCCTTCTTTTGCCCTGCGACGAGATGCGCACTCGTCGGGCGGCGTCCAGGTAGGAGCAGTGGACGGAGAGCAGAGGCAGCTGCGGCCCGGGCAACGTCAAGAGCCGGCGGCGGACGTGCATCGTGGACGAGGCCTACTGCGCGACGCACGCGGGAGACGAGTGCTCACGTGCGATCCGCTGGGACCGGACAGCGAGGCGCCGAGTGCACAGCCACGCATGTCCCGAGTACGCCGAGTGGGTACTGGTCCCAGTGCTCGCAACTCTGCGGAGGCGGCGCGCACACGCGAGCGGGCGAGTCTCGGACCTGACGTCGATGCGCCACCTCTGGCCGACGCTCGTGGCGGCGCTTCAGAGACTGCCAGCAGTACAGCGCCTACTGCACGGGGCGCCATTCTTGACGAGCCGAGCTGCCAGTGCAAGCTCGCCGCGGAGGACGGCGACTGCACCAGCACACCTGTCCCGTCTGGTCCGAAGCTGTCTGTTCAGCGACTGCTCCGTCAGCTGGGCGGAGGCCGGAGGAGCGCAACAGAGAATGCATCGTGAGGGAACCCTTCCAGCAGTTGGACAGTCCAACTTGGACTTGCACGCACGCCCGCACAACTTGAAAAATTGCACGTTGCTGGCTCAGGCTTAGGCTTTGAATTTAGACAGACGCCGGCTACTGCGTTGGTGACAAGTTCGCGACTGATCCGGAAAGTTGCCAGTGCGTGGCGACAGTGGCGACTCGGCCGACTACGTATTCGCCTGTCCGCTGGGAGCGAGCGGAACGACTGGGCGCCTCTCTCCACTGCGGGAGGGCACAGGAGAGGACGGATTGCATCACGACCCTGCCACTCACGCCAGCAATTTGGGGGCGTGGTGACGCCCATCTGATCCGGCGGTTGTGCAGTGACGACTGAATGACATGGTTGAGAGCAGCGAGGCGACGATTGCAGGCCTCGCCGAGTGCCAGTGTGAGGGCGACGCGAAGCGACGGAGCCGCGCAACTCGGGCCCGTGCTTCACGTGGGAGCCGTGGGGCTCTTGGTGCGGAGTGCAGCCGCGTGTGCGGCGCGGCTCGATGACGCGCACGCGCCAGTGCCCCGAGGCCGGCGCGGTCCCGCCCGCCGCCACCTCGTTCTGCAACCAGATGGTCTGTCCTGACTGGGGCCTGGAGGCGAGTGGTCGAGCTCTCGGTCACGTGCGGCGGCGGCAGTCGCGTGCGCACGCGCACCTCCAGATCGAGGGCGGCTCTCTCCCGGAGAGAGCTTCGCGCAGGAGTCGTGCAGCGACGACGTCTCCCCATGTGGACGAGCTGGACGGACTGGGGCGCCTGCAGCGTGACCTGCGACCGCGCAACCGCACCGCACGCGCCTGGCCAGAGGGAGGGCGCCGACGTCTCGTCGGACCTGTGTCTGGGCCGGGCCAAGGACACGGAGGAGTGCATGGACGCCGCCTGTCCCATCAACACCTACTTGTCCAGTCGCCTGCACGCGAGCTCGGAGGCGCACGCAGGTCCGCTCGAGAAGGAGGTCCCAGCCTCATGTGCCCCGACCAAGCGCGCACCGCCCTGCAACGAGCAACAGTGCCCTGCCTGCCAGCTGGCAAGAGTGGTCGAGCTGCTCGGAGACCTGCGGCAAGGGCAGTCGCAGTCGCGCGCGCGTCTGCGTCGCGCCCCACGCAGGAGGAGGTGCCCACGGATGCGTGGGCGTCGCCGAAGAGGAAGACCCGGCCGCTCAACGACGTTCCCCTGCACGTGCCGCTTTACGATGCGAACGCAAATAGCCCCTGACACAGCCCCTGCGCTACCCTTGCGATATGTTACGCTTGATTCTGTCTGATAGGCGGCCCCGTACCGCGCATGTTCACCACCAATTAGCGCTATGGATTCTCGCAAACACCCACGGTGATATTCTTTTGCTATACCGCAAGCTTTGCATTCTCTCACTGAAAAAAAAAGTTGGCGTCGAACTTGACGAAGGCGCCCTGCCACTCTTGGACGTACTTCCAGAGGGCTTCGAACTCCTTGAAGTCGATCGTCTGCCCGCCCGTCTTGTCGAACATGCCTGGGTTGGGGAGGGAGGCGGCGGTGTAAGAGCTACAGCGAGCCGCCTGACGGTCTTTCCAACCGGTCATGAGGCGGACGGCGTGCGGGTTGAAGGGCGTATTGGTACCGTTGCTCAGCGCCGTCTGCAGCTCGACCGCCCTTGTGCGGCCGCTGCCGCTCTTGTCGACGCCGCCAAAGAGATTGCGCAGCTCAGCTTCGCCCAGACGCGCCCGCTGCTTCTCCCCGACTGCGCGACCTGCTACGGCTCTTTCGGCTGCGACTTCCGCTGCGCCGTCTCGAGCGCAATCGAGGTAGAACCACTGCCTCGTCGTCGCTTCCGACTCCGACAACGCATCCGACTTGTCGAAGGCCGACCTCGAGTCTCTATGCCAAGAAAAGATGTTTATCAACAAGCCTCGTCCTACACGTAGATACTCGCTCCCCACTGCATCCAAGTTGTGCACCTGCGCTGAATATCTCCTTATGTTGCCATTGCCATTCTGGATGGAATATTGTGCTCAAAAGGTTCCAATGCAACGAAGGAGAAAAACAACTGTACTTGCATGGTTTGACAATTGAACTATTGCGCGCGAAGCCCGTTCGTTCCTCGTCGTTTTGGGGAAAAGCTAAACCATTGTACCATTGTACAATTGTACGGACCTAAGCTTAGCCTAGCCAAGCCTAGCCTGGCCTAAGCCAAGCCTAAGCCTAAGCAAGCCTAGCCTGAGCCTAAGCCTAGCAAGCCTAACTAAGTAATCTTACCTTTAGGGCAGCTGTAGTGTTAGCAACCATTGTATGTTGTCCATAAGCCTAAGAAATGCCTGCCAAGCCTAAGCAATGCATAGCCTAAGCCTACGCGACGCATGAGCCTAAGCCTAAGCAAGCCTAAGTCAAAGCCTAAGCGAGGCGCAAGCCTAGAATAGGCCTGTAAATTGTACAATGGTACAATGGTTTAGCTTTTGCTGCTGTTTTTGATTGTATCGCCTTTGTATATTTGTATTAGTTCTTTTGTTCGTTGTTGTTTCTCTTAGGAATAAAGAGAAGGATGAGTGGAGTGGCCGAGGGCTGAGCATGTCGACGGCGTCTCTGTCGCTTCAGGGCGGGCGCTCTCTTCCTCGATCGAGGGCTTTCCTCCAGAGGTTACGTCTGCACGCCCAGAGGCGGTTGGTGTGTCTGGCGGCCTGTCGGTCGCTCGAGCTTGAGGTCGGGGGTGGACACCTCGCTCGTTACGGTGTAGCAGTACTGGAGGGTCCCACAGCCCATGCGCGCAGCGCCGCTCTACCGTCAGCCGCCACTTGGTATCGTACCTTCTAAATATTCGCACCGTCCTGATACTTAATATTGTTGGGCAGTTCAGAACTTGTCACTATTTCGATCTTCGCACGGCGGCAGCTGCTACGACGCGTACTCGTCGCAAGTAGGCATGGGGTCGGCGGTGCAGGATTCTTTCTACGTCCAGCAGGCTGGACGCCTAACAGCACGCACGGCGCTGTCGACATGGTGAGAGCGCGCAGGTTGCCTCCCTCTCTCGCTTCTACTAACCGCCTCACTCCGCAGCGGATGGACAAGCTATGAGCACCACCCACGAACGGCGGAGGCGCAAAGCGCATGCTTCGGCGTCAGATCGAGTTTTACTTCTCGAGGTGTGTCTGCCGCGTTGGCCAGTCGCTGTCGTCCTCGTCATTCGCGAGCGCGTCTAGAGAAACTTGGCCAAAGATGCCTTTCTGCGCTCCCAAATGGATTCCGACCGATATGTGCCCATTTCCGTCATCAGCAGGTTCAAAGAGATTCGCTCGATGACGTCAGACGCCGCAGCGATCGTTTCGGCTTTGGCCGGGGGGTGCTGTGTGTGTCGGCGGGCCCCTTCCCCTGAGGGGGGTTCGAGTCCGTGCTCGTTGTTGTCTCGCAGAGTCGAGCGGGTGGAGCTAACAGCGCGGGCGCGGTGTCCGCGCGGCGGAGACGCGCCCCCGCTGCTCGCGAGCTGCGTCGGACGACGGAGCCGCAGCGGATCCGCGGCTCTCCGCCGCGCCCCCCGCCCGCCCCGCTCCGTCCGCTACGCATCCAACGACTCGGGCGGCCTCCAGCGAAGAGGACGCCGTCGCTGCGAGGTCTACCTCAAGGTCGTCGTCAAGACGTTCGACGGAAGCCCATACACGTGACCTCTCCCCTCAACCCACTAGCGCCTCTTCTGTCGTTCTCCGCGTCTCGCCAGTCCGGGAACTCGATCGGCCTGGCTGTGTGCGGGCAGACGCAGCCGCCGTCCCCCAAGAGTCCGCACGCTCGGTCGTCCACCATACTGCCAACCACAAAACGAGGTCCGCCGCAGTGGCGGGTCCGCCGTCCCACGGGACGGCGTCGCCAGGTGGGCGCACCACACTCATTGGGTTCGTGGTGCAAAGGGAACACGTCGTCCGCTTCTGCGGCCGAATCGGGAGGCCTCGGCCGGCCGGCTCGGGCTCGGAGTCGACGTTGGCGCTGGCGCTCACCAACGACTTCCTCAGCTCTCCGCCTAATGTTGTCGGTCGGCGCCCTCGTTCTGCTTCATGGATCAATACAACTGACAGCCCCTCGACCCCTCCTCACCCGCCCCGCAGGTAGGCTCCATGAGCGAGCGAACGTGTCCCGGCTGTTGTTCGCTTGCAGGCGACCGCTCGAACTGACAGGCCGGCGGGCGCGGTCCCGCACAGCAGCAGCAGGCGCAGGCCGTCGGCTCCGCAGCAGCCGGAGTTCTTCGTCGGACCCCGACGGTCCCACGTCGAGACCGGGCGAGAACGAGGGCCCGTCGCCCAGCAGGTGGCTCCCTTTTGCCAGCCGGCGCCGCCGCCCCGCCCGCGGCGAGGCCGGGCGGCGCACGCCCAACCCGCCAGCAGCCGCCGCCCTCCGCCCTGACCGCGCCACTGAGCCAACTGTCGCGTCTCTCTCACTCTCTCGTCGACTTGTCTCGGTCGGGTAGGTACGGTGTGTACCCTCCCGAGATTTTCGTCGTCATCTGCAGAACTCCCATCTATATATTCGTCGGACGCATATCCTTTCTGGGGCTACAGGTTGCGGTTTGAAAGTAAGGTCGGGTTTGTTGCCTGCTATTATTCACTGCTGATGAGTTTCTCTCTCGTCACTCTGACGAAGTGCGACTCCCGATGGGCTTTTTTGGGCGCGTCGTCCTTTTGGTAGATCCGTCACGCTTAGCGCCTTTCTCTTAGCTGGTGCTTTGGTCGTCTTCGTCTTCTTGTATTACTCGGTTGCTCTTACTGCTGCGTTTGTTAGATAGGAGTAGGATACAAGCACAGGCGGCCGCTATTCAGTCACGTACTTTGGCAGCTGGTCGTGTTTTTCGGGAAGTTGCATTAGCTGTTTTCATTTTTACGACACACACACACGCACACACACACACAGACAATATACTGAGTGAGAGAGAGTTACGTATTCCAAAGCATACCTGGTGACATGCATACCTGTAACCGAGTCTGGAAGAGTGGGGGGAGGGGAAGGCCAATTCTGGGGGTTTTTTCCTCCCTCCCTCTCCCTCCCCCCCGGCCCCCCCGGCTCTCCTCCCTGTCCCGCCTCCCCTTCTTCTCTTTCTCTTTAAAAAAAAAAAAAAAACACAACAAACAAAACCAAACACAGCAACAAAAAAAAAACCCCCCACCCCCCCAAACAAAAAAAAAAACAAAACAAAAAACAAAAAAAAACCAAAAAAAACCAACCAAAAACAAAAACAAAAAAAAACCACAACCCCACTATCAACAACAAAAAAAAAAAAAAAAACGGACCCTCCCCACTAATTTGCACCACCCACCCAACCACCCCCAGAATTTTCCCAAGGGATTTTCACCGTCTTTTCACCCCATTTAGACCCATTTTTGACCAAAAAGTACCAGTATAACTCAAAAATGGCCAGCTACCCCCCACTTTTTGCTCCAGACCCCCCAGAATTCGGCCATTTACCCCCCTCCCCCCACTCTTCCAGACTCGGTTACAGGTATGCATGTCACCAGGTATGCTTTGGAATACGTAACTCTCTCTCACTCAGTATATATGTCTGTGTGTGTGTGTGCGTGTGTGTGTGCGTGAAGTGAAAACAGCTCAATGCAACTTCCCGAAAAAACAACAACCACTACAAAGTACGTGACTGAATGGCGGCCGCCTGCTATCCTATCCTATCTTACAAACGCCAGCACTGAGCAACCGAGTAATACGGAGACAAAGACAACCAAAGCACCAGCTAAAGAAAGCACTAGGCGTGACGGATTCTTACCAAAAGGACGACGCGCCCAAAAAACCCGTGGTCGGCGTGACGCGACTCCGCAGAGTGACGGAGAGAAACTCATCAGCAGTGAATAATAAGCAGGCAACAAACCCGACCTCTACTTTCAACCCGCAACCTGTAGCCCCAGAAGGATACACATCAACAATAATAGACCCGAGCTCTGGCGAGATGACGACCCCACTGTTCAGGGAGGCGCTACACACCGTACCTACCCGACCGAGACAAGTATGACGAGACGAGTTAGAGAGACGCGACGAGTTGGCTCAGTGGCGCGGCTGCCAGGACGGAGGGCGGCGGCTGCTGCCGCGCCAGTTGGCCATGCGCCTTGCGCCGGCCTCGCCGCGACGAGCGCGGGCGGCGCCGCGCGCCGGCCACTGGCCAAAGGAGGCCGACCTGCTGGGCGACGGGCCCTCGTACTGGGCCGGTCTCGACGTGCACGCGACCAGTCGGGGTGCGACGAAGAACGGCTGCGGCTGCTGCGGAGCCGAGACGGCCTGCGCCTGCTGCTGCTGCTGCGCGCCGACGGCGCCGTAACCGCCGGCCTCGTGCAGCGTCGACGCGGCCTGCGCCTGCAAGCGGAGCGGACAGCGGGACAGCGATCGCGTCGCTCGGTCGGAGCGTACCTGCGCAGCGGCGGCCGGGTTGAGGACGCAGTAGAGGGGCTGTCCCGTGTACTGATCCATGAAGCAGAACGAGGGCGCGACCGTGCTGCCGGCGACGATGGGCGTGGGCGGAGAGCTGAGGAAGTCGTTGGTCAGCGCCAGCGCCAACGTCGACTCCGAACCCGCAGCGGGCACGGCCGAGACCTCCCCATTCGGCCGCTACAAGCGGTCGACGTGTTCATTGAACCGCGAACCCAGTGAGCGCATGTGCGCCAACCATGGTGACGCCATTCCATGGGACGGCGGCACAACCACCACTGTCGGCGGACCATTCGTTTTGTGGTTGGCAGTATTGGATGGCACGACCGAGGTCGCTGGACTCTTGGGGGGACGGCTGCGTCTCACCGCCAACACTAGCCAGGCCGACGTCGACGTCGTGCATTCCCGGACTGGCCACGAGACGCAACTGAAAGGGATGTTGCAACAACAGGCACTAGCAGCTAGATGGAGGGGAGAGGTCACGTGTATGGGCTTGCCGTCGAACGTCTTGACGACGACCTTGAGGTAGACCTGCGCGGCGACGGCGTCGTCTTCGCTGTCGAAGCCCACGTACCAGCAGTCGTTGGATGCGTAGCGGACGGAGCGGGGCGCGGCGCAGGGGGCGCCGGCGAAGAGGTCGCGGATCCGCTGCGGCTCCGTCGTCCGACGCACCTCGCGCAGCAGCAGCGAGCAGCGTCTCTGCGCCGCGCGCACACCGTCGCCCGCGCTGTTCAGCTCCACCACGCTCGACTCTGCGAGACAACAACGAGCGCGGACTCGAACCCCCTCACACACAGGGGGCCCGCCAACACACACAGCACCCACCGGCCAAAGCCGAAACGATCGCTGCGGCGTCTGACGTCATCGAGCGAATCTTTTTGAACCTGCTGATGACGGAAATGGGCACATATCGGTCGGAATCCATTTGGGAGCGCAGAAAGGCATCTTTGGCCAAGTTGTCTCTACGACGCGCTCGCGAATGACGGGGACGACAGCGACTGGCCAACGCAGCAGACGCACCTCGAGAAGTAAAACTCGATCTGACGCCGAAGCATGCCGCTTTGCGCCTCCACAGTCCGCGGGTGGTGCTCATGCCGGGCTTGTCCGTCCGCTGCGGCGTTCCACAAGGCGGTTATTCAGCGAGCGAGAGAGGGAGGCAACCCGCGCGCTCTCACCAATGTCGACAGCGCCGTGCGTGCTGTTAGCCGTCCCAGCCTGCTGGACGTAGAAAGAATCCTGCACACCGCCGACCCCATGCAATACTTGCGACGAGTACGCGTCGTAGCAGCTGCCGCCGTGCGAAGAGTAGTCAACGGTGACGAATTCTGAACTGCCCAACAATATTAAGTATGCAGGAAGGTACGAATATTTAGAAGGTACGATACCAAGTGGCGGCTGACGGTAGAGCGGCGCTGCGCGCATGGCCGCTGTGGGACTCCTCCAGTACTGCTACACCGTAACGAGCGAGGTGTCCAACTCAAGCTCAAGCAACCAACAGACACACACACACACACCAACCGCCTCTGGGCGTGCAGACGTCACCTCTGGAGGTAAGCACTCGATCGAGGAAGAGTAGCGCCCGCCCTGAAGCGACAGAGACGCCGTCGACATGCTCAGACCCTCGGCCACTCCACTCATCCTTTCTTTATTCCTAAGAGGAACAACAGCGAACAAAAAAACTAATACAAATATACAAAGGCGATACAAATCAAAAAACGGCGGCAAAAGCTAAACCATTGTACCATTGTACAATTGTACAGGCCTATTTTCTTAGGCTTGCGCCTCGCTTAGGCTTTGACTTAGGCTTTGCTTAGGCTTAGGCTCATGCGTCGCGTAGGCTTAGGCTTATGCATTGCTTAGGCTTGGGCTTAGGCATTTCTTAGGCTTATGGACAACCGTACAATGGTTTGCTAACACTACAGCTGCCCTAAAGGTAAGATTTTCTTAGTTTTAGGCTTTGCTTAGGCTTAGGCTCAGGCTTAGGCTTTTGCTTAGGCTTAGGCTTTGGCTTAGGCTCAGGCTTAGGCTTTGGCTAGGCTTAAGCTTAGGTCCGTACAATTGTACAATGGTACAATGGTTTAGCTTTTCCCAAAACGGCGATGAACGAACGGGCTTCGCGCGCAATAGTTCAATTGTCAAACCATGCAAGTACAGTTGTTTTTCTCCTTCGTTGCATTGCAACCTTTCGAGCACAATATTCCATCCAGAATGGCAATGGCAACATAAGGAGATATTCAGCGCAGGTGCACAACTTGAATGCAGTTGGAGCGAGTATCAGTGTGTAGGCTTGTTGATAAACACTTTTTCTTGGCATAGAGACTCGAGGTCGATGCCTTCGACAAGTCGGATGCGTTGTCGGAGTCGGAAGCGACGAGGCAGTGGTTCTACCTCGATTGCGCTCGAGACGGCGCAGCGGCAGTCGCAGCCGAAAGAGCCGTAGCAGGTCGCGCAGTCGGCAGAAGCAGCGGACGCGTCTGGGCGAAGCTGAGCTGCGCAATCTCTTTGGCGGCGTCGACAAGAGCGGCAGCGGCCGCATCGACGCGGTCGAGCTGCCGACGGCGCTGAGCAACGGTACCAATACGCCCTTCAACCCGCACGCCGTCCGCCTCATGATCGGTTGGAAAGACCGTCAGGCGGCTCGCTGTCAGCTCTTACACCGCCGCCTCCCTCCCCAACTCAGGCATGTTCGACAAGACGGGAGGGCAGACGATCGACTTCAAGGAGTTCGAAGCCCTCTGGAAGTACGTCCAAGAGTGGCAGGGCGCCTTCGTCAAGTTCGACGCCAACTTTTTTTTTCAGTGAGAGAATGCAAAGCTTGCGGTATAGCAAAAGAATTGTCACCGTGGGTGTGTTGCGAGAATCCATCAGCGCTAATTGGTGGTGAACATGCGCGGTACGGGGCCGCCTATGCAGACAGAATCAAGCGTAACATATTGCCAAGGGTAGCGCAGGGGCTGTGTCAGGGGCTATTTGCGTCTCGCATCGTAAAGCAGCACGGTGCAGGGGAAGTCGTTGCAGCCGGCGGGGTCTTCCTCTTCGGCGACGCCCACGCATCCGTTGGGCACCTCCTCCTGCGTGGCGGCGTCGACGCAGACGCGCGCGCGACTGCGACTGCCCTTGCCGCAGGTCTGCGAGCAGCTCGACCACTCTTGCCAGCTGGCCCAGGCAGGGCACTGTTGCTCGTTGCAGGGCCGGTGCTCGCGCTTGGTGGGGCACATGGGGCTGGGACACTCCTTCTTCGAGCGGACCTGCGTGCCGCCTCCGCAGCTCGTCGTGCACGGCGCCCACTCGGACCAGTAGGTGTTGATGGGACAGGCGGCGTCCATGCACTCCTCCGTGTCCTTGGCCCGGCCCAGACACAGGTCCGACGAGACGTCGGCGCCCTCCCTCTGGCACAGGCGCGTGCGGTGCCGATTGCCGCGGTCGCAGGTCACGCTGCAGGCGCCCCAGTCCGTCCAGCTCGTCCACATGGGGCAGACGTCGTCGCTGCACGACTCCTGCGCGAAGCTCTCTCCGGGAGAGCAGCCGCCCTCGATCTGGCAGGTGCGCGTGCGCACGCGACTGCCGCCGCCGCACGTGACCGAGCAGCTCGACCACTCGCCCCACAGGCCCCAGTCAGGACAGACCATCTGGTTGCAGAACGAGGTGGCGGTCGCGAGGCCGGGACACGCGCCCGCCTCGGGGCACTGGCGCGTGCGCGTCATCGAGCCGCCGCCGCACACGCGGCTGCACTCCGACCAAGAGCCCCACGGCTCCCACGTGAAGCACGGGCCCGAGTTGCACGGCTCCGTCGACTTCGCGTCGCCCTCACACTGGCACTCGGCGAGGCCTGCAATCGTCGCCTCGCTGCTCTCAACCATGTCATTCAGTCGTCACTGCACGACCGCGGGCATCAGATGGGCGTCACAACGCACCCAAATTGCTGGCCGTGCAGTGGCCAGGGTCGGTGATGCAGATGCGGTTCCTCTTCCTGATGCCCTCCTCGCAGGTGGCAGAGCAGGCGCCCCAGTCGTTCCACTCGCTCCACAGCGGACAGGCGAATGCGTTGCAGTCGGCCGAGTCGCCACTGTCGCCAACGCACTGGCAACTTTCCGGATCAGTCGCGAACTTGTCACCAACGCAGTAGCCGGCGTCTGTCTAAATTCAAAGCCTAAGCCTGAGCCAGCAACGTGCAATTTTTCAAGTTTGTGCGGGCGTGTCGTGCAAGTCCAAGTTGGACTGTCCAACTGCTGGAAGGGTTCCCTCACGATGCATTCTCTGTTGCGCTCCTTGCGGCCTCCGCCACAGCTGACGGAGCAGTCGCTGAACGGACTCCACTCGGACCAGACGGGACAGGTGTGCTGGTTGCAGTCGCCGTCCTCCGTCGGCGAGCCTGTGCACTGGCAGCTCGGCTCGTCCAGATTGGCGCCCGTGCAGTAGGCGCTGTCTATCTGGCAGTCTCTGAAGCGCCGCCACGAGCGTCGGCCAGAGGTGGCGCATCGACGTCAGGTCCGAGACTCGCCTCGCTCGCGTGTGCGCGCCGCCTCCGCAGAGTTGCGAGCACTGGGACCATTCTTCCCACTCGGCGTACTCGGGACATGCGTGGCTGTTGCACTCGGTCGCCTCGCTGTCCGGTCCCAGCGGATCGCACGTGCAGCACTCGTCTCCCGCGTGCGTCGCGCAGTAGGCCTCGTCCACGATGCACGTCCGCCGCCGGCTCTTGACGTTGCCCGGGCCGCAGCTGCCGCTGCACTCCGTCCACTGCTCCCACCTGGACGCCGCCCGACGAGTGCGCATCTCGTCGCAGGGCAAGCGAAGGGCGCGAGAGCTGGACGTACGGCGAGTAGACGGGACAGGCTTGCTCGTTGCAGGGCCGCGTCTCGTCGAGGCCGCCACCGCAGTCGCACGACTCGTGGTCGGGATTCGCCGTGCAGAAGTCCCAGTCGATGTCGCAGCTCCGCGACCGAGACTGCGTGCCTCCGTCGCACGTCGCGCTGCACGGCGTCCACGGATCCCACCTGAACTACGCACCACCCTGACACCACGGCGGCGTTCACGAACAAAACACGTGACAGATTTCTTCTCTAATGCGATACGGCCCACGGTGCACAGCTCGCGTATCTACATGTACGTGCATGTACATGTACGACGTGCATGTACATGCACTTGTACATACATAAGCCTACATATACGATGTACATGCACGTACATGTACATACAAAAACCTACATGTACATGTGCGTACATACTTGAGTTCATGTACATACGTACGTACATGTACATACGTACTTACATGTACATACGTACGTACATGCACATGTACGTACAGATACGTGTGCGTTTAGACCGAATGCCGTAATGACATGTGCGTGTCTGTAAACAACGTTGCCGCCAATACAGTAGACTTGTGTAAGAGGCGTTCCAGTTTCGCTCCCTTTTGTTCGTTGGTCCTTGTCCTGGGGGGCTGTTCCCTCCCTCTGCGGGTCTCGGGCCTGTCTGCGGGCTGGTGTGGCCCCTCCCTCGGGGGGTGTGCGGGGGGGCTGGGGGGCCCTGCCTCTGCCCCCGGCCCCTCCCCCTCCTCGCTCGGGGGTTTTGCTGCCCTGCCCCTTTTTTCCCTGGGCCCTTGGGGCACTTATTCAATTAAGATCTAAGCCCTGGCGTTCGGCAGTTATAGCCAACTTCAAATGCTCAAAATGGGGTCGCTATTTTGCAATGGTCTAGTGTGTGCCACCAAATATTTTTTGCCCAAACTTAGCACCAAAGGGGGCGACCCTTGACATGTCTACCTCATTATAGAGTCAACCCCGCGTTCGCGTTACTTTTTCTTTCGCGTTTGGCGGTTTTTTTGCCCTTTTGTCTTGTTCCGCATGGCCCTCCCCCTTCCGATTTGTTGTGTTACACAGCCCGCATACATGGCTGCATGCGCCGACTTGGCTGCACAGCTCTCAACTCTAGGTGCATCTCTTAACACTTGTGTTGGCGGTTTTGCTGTGTTGTGGATGCCCTGTGCCACCCAGCATGACCATGTATGGGGTCTGGTACTTTACTAGCACGCATAGTTTGCAGATTCAGACACACAGATGCACAATATCTGACTGTCTACCCATTAGACCTACTTTAGACACCATCAACGTTTACCAGCTAGGCCCACCACAACCACTGATGGTGGATGTCCTTTGACGGTGGCGCCATAGCCACCACTCCATGTTATCTGTAGTTGGCTTCTAGACTGTCTGGATTTGTAGTGGCTGGTTTCGCCAGGGCGTTGCTACTGAGCCCGTGCGTGCGCCATACATAGCATTGGGTTGGTCACAGGGCATCCACACACAGCAAACCGGCCACACAGTTCGTTTGGAGTTTGCACCTATGCGTTTGGAGCTGTGCAGCTCAAGTTCGCCATTGTCAGCCATGTATGCGGCTTGTGTACACACATCGGAAGGGGAGGCCATCGAAGACATGACAAAGGGCAAAAATCGCGCCAAAACGCGAATTGAATTTCAGCTACTCCGACGCCAGGCTTTAGACTCTATAATTTGGGGTAGAGTGCTCCAGGGTCGCCCCTTTGTGGTAGTTTTGGCAAAAATATTTGGTGGCCAGCTTATGCCATTTTTGTTAGGCGCACCCTCTTTTGAGCTTTATTTGCTTATCTCCACGCCGCTTTAGACTCATAATTTGGTAGAGTCTCCAGTCCCCTTCTCTAAGTTTTGGGCAAAATATTTGGTGGCACAGCACTTTATCCATTTTTGCAAAATAGCATTTTTTTGGAGCATTTGGAAGGTTTTGGCTTATAACTGCCGAACGCCAGGGCTTTAGATTCTATAAATTTGAGAGTAGAGTGCCCCAAGGGTTCTCCCGATGCTGGTAAAATTTTGGGCAAAAAATATTTGGTGGCACAGCACTTATGGCCATTTTTGCAAAATTAGCGCACCCTTTTTTGGAGCATTGTAACATAAGCTAGGAGGGGTGCAGAGAGGTGCCAACTTGGGGTGTACTAGTAGAGTTGTTAACTTAGTGGTGCCACCTACCAGCCACCCTCCTAGGCACACCACCCTCGAGGGAGGCGGCCCAAAACAACCAAGTCCCATTTTTTGGTCAATTTTTGGCATTTCAGTGGTCTCACTTAGGAGACCCCTCCGGAGCAGGTGAAGGTCGATGGTCGAAACGAGCGTTCCCACCACCAATGGGACATTCATCTGGACCCCCAAAATCGATTTTAGCAAAATCTATTTTTTTGCGTGCATCAGATACCTGGAAATTCTGTGGAACGCCTCTTAAAAGAACTGACGGGCTGTGCTGAGGACAACGATGCGTGTTGCAGACGTCGGTGGCGGAGTCGCTTCCGGGGCACACGCATCCCTCGGACTCGGCCATCGATCCCCGGCAGACGGTCTCGTCGTTGACGCAGACGCGCGTGTGCGTCTTCGTGCCGCCGCCGCACTTACTCGAGCACGTCGACCAGTCGTCCCAGGGACTCCACTCGGCGCAGAAGTGCGTGTTGCACTCGCCTGCGTACCGTCCATCCACGCTCACAGTGCTGCGTCAGCGCGTTCAACGTGGGCGCTCACCAGTTTCGGACGGCTCTCCAGTGCACACGCAGGACGCGTGAAGCCTGTTGGAGCCGACGCAGAAGGCGGCGTCGTTGATGCACTGGCGCTGTCGAGTTCGCGAGCCGCCGTTGCAGACGGCGCTGCACTGGCCCCACTCCTCCCAGTTGTCCCAGTAGGCACAGCTGTGCGTGTGGCATGGCGCTGACTCCTCCGAGTTCCCCTCACACATGCACGAGCCTAGCAAGGAAGAAAGAGACGCGAGATTGGGCGCGCGCGGCAGGGCGGCGTGTTGCGCTGCTGACTGACGGTCTCCTGGTGCAGCGCTGCTGCAGTAGGCCTCGTCGAAGGAGCACTCCCTCTGGCGCGTCTTGAAGTTGCCCGAGCCGCAGTCGCCCGAGCAGTCACCCCATGGACTCCAAGGAGCCCACGAGGGACAGCGGTGCTCGTTGCAGAGCCGCTTCTCCTTCTTGTCGCCGATGCACAGGCCCGTCTGACTGCAGGCGCGCTCGCGGATCTGCCAGCCGCCGCCGCAGGAGGCCGAGCACGGCTGCCAGGGGAACCAGTCGAGCCAGGCGGGGCACTCGACGCTCTCGTTGCAGTTTGTCGTCTCCGTTGCGTCGCCTTCGCACTGGCCCGCCACCGTGCAGACGCGCTGGCGAGTCTTTGTGCCGCCGGGGCCGCACGTCACCGTGCAAGTCGACCACGGACCCCACGGGTGCCAAGTCGGACAAGCTTCCGGGTGGCATCGCTGAACGTCACAACGCATCGCGCACTCGTAACACCGTGTCGGCCGCGCAGAGAAGCGGCAGCGCGTGACACCTGCGTCTCCGTGTCGGAGCCGGGGCACATGCCGGATTCACTGCAGACGCGCGTCCGCTGAGACTCTCCTCCGCCGCACGTTTGACTGCACGTTCCCCAGGGCGTCCACGTGCTCCAGGCGGCGCAGCTCGGCGGCGTCGGCTGGCAGGGCCGCTCGCGCGTCTCCTCCGTCGACGCATACGAGTTGCTCGGCTCTGGGTCCATGCACCTGCGGGTGCTGACTTGCTTGGTGTCGCCACCGCAGGATGCGGAACACGGACCCCAACTCGACCAGCTGAACGAAAACTTTGATGCTGACAGCTGCGGCAGCGCCAGCGACAGTCGGCATCTAACTAACCTGCCACAACAGGCGCGCGTTTCGCAGTCGCCTTCTTCAGAGCTGTCTCCGGGGCACTCGCCGTATCCATTGCAAGTTCTGCTTCTGGATCTGCGGCCTCCGCCGCACAGCTTCGAGCAGGCGCCCCACGGAGTCCAAGTGCCCCACTGGGCGCAACCTCCCTGGTTGCACTGCTCTTGCTGGGAGGCTTCGCCTACGCAGCCCGTGTACGTGCTGCAGTAGCGCGTCCGGGAGCGCGTGCCGCTGCCGCAGCTCGCCGAGCACGTCGTCCACGGCGTCCAGTCGTTCCACTCGGGACAAGGTCCAGCGTTGCAGGACGTCTGGTCGTTCAACTCATTCTCGGGGTCCTTCGGGCCTCTCCAGCGCTTCCGGTACGTCCGCGTCCGCGTCTGCGAACCTACATCGCGTCCTCGGTGCACACTCTCCTCTCGTCTCATGATGCATGCCGCCTGCCTCTGAACCGACCTTCACCGCATGTCGCCGAACAAGAGCTCCATGCCGCCCATGCGTTGAACTTTTTCTCTTTGGGATCCACCCGCTTGACTCGAGTGCGCGCTTAAATTAAGTTCAGCAGTGATTTTGTCCTGACCATGCCACCGAACACAAAACCTGTATTCACGACGCAGTCGGGGTCGACTCGCCCGTAAACAAAGTCGGTGGACGGCGTCAACTGTTCGTCTGCCGAAGAGAATGACTTGTAAAGCCGACAGTCGGCGGTCGACTTTTGGAAGCTGAACCGGCTGCAGCCCGTGTCGACGAACGCTTCGAGGCAAATACCGAGGCAGGCCTCTGCCGACTGGCTCGTCGTAGTGAGTACCGGTTTGGAAGACGTGACCAGTTCTTGCTGGTCGAGAATCTCCCCACACTTGTCTGAGAAGAGAATGAATGTGAACCATTCGGATTCGGATCGTGTGCAGCGCTGCGGCAGCGGCGTGCACTAGCGTCTACTACCTGGAATGGCTGCAGGCGCGCCGAGCTGCCAAAGTGCAGTGAGCAACGCGAAACACAGCCCAATTCGGCGGTCGGCTGCCATGCCGACTTTCTTGTCGATGTCACGAGAAAACACTGCAAATGAATTACCGCAAAGAAGGTGACCGGCGAGTGAACAAACACGACTGATGAAGAACAATCGGTTTCTTAAGGGCCTTTCAGATGCAAAATAGGCGTGGGCCGCGCCTGTGCCTCCTTCCTGCCCGCAGGAGGGCGCGGGCCGGCGTCGGCGGCGGAGAGGAGAAATCGACTGGCGGGTGCGTGCGTGTGTCAAACGAGTTCTGCGCCTCTGCGCGGTTGCAAGCGACACCGTCTGACTCAGAAACTGCGGCCGCTCCTTACGCCCCCTCACCAACTGCAACTGTTTGGGTTTCGCTTTGCTTGCTCGGCTGTCAGTAAACAAACAACAACGGACGCACGCGAACGACGTCTGGGCGTCAAATTTGGACGTTGTTTATACGAAAGTCAAGTGATTGGATGTCAGTCTCCGGTCGTGGCAAACAGTCGGGTCGTCATAGACCGCGCGTGCAGCCCCGTTTACAGTACGCCAACGCCAACACTTTTCAACCAAAGGAACAAGACGACGAGCACAAACGAATTCAAAGGGCTATTTTGCATCGAGAAGGGAGCACCGAAGGCCAGTGACGAGGAGTGGTGCTAGGCGCTAGACGCTAGGCGTTCGCGGCGGCGGCCGAGTGGTCGAAGAGGGCGAGAGCGAAGGCGGCGAACGCCTTCTGCTGCTCGCTGTGGGCGATTCGGGCGAGCGTCTCGAGGCCGAGCCTCAGCTGCGCCCGGCCCTCCGTCTGGGCGCCGTGCCGCCGCAGCTGGACGCGCACGCGCTTCTCCAGCATGCAGAGCTGCGCCTCCGAGTAGCGCTTCGACACGCCGAACTGCGAGGGCAGCACCTCGTGCTGTCCAACGGTGACGAGGACGCGTAGCACATTTCCACAACCATGACGGTCTTCGCGTGGCGGCTCACCTTGGACTCGACGACGGGCGGGCAACCTTGCTCGACGCCGCACTCGTCCAGGTCGCTCTCCTGCCACCACGGCGCCAAATATCGCGCTGCCGACGTGGCCGAGCGGCCCTTCTCTCACCAGGGTCAGAATTTTCTGGACGACGCGCGCGCGCAATTCCTTCAACGCGTCTCTCGAAGTCGCGTCTGTCGGCGGCGTCATCGTCCACTCGGCCGGCTCAGTGGGAGGAGCGTCTTGCGCCGTAGACGAGGAGACGGGCGTCAGGGGTGGCTGGAGCGAGTCCACCTGCAGGCGGCTCAGTCGCTCAAGATGACGCAGGTGTCACACAGAGAGAAGCGGGCACCAGTTCCGAGCCGAGCTCTAGGTCCACCAGCAGGCCTTCGGGCACGACGGCCTCCTCGCTCGACGCCCCAGCGCCTCTGGCAGCAGAAGCACTGGTCGGCGGCGCCGCCGCCGACCGCTCCGAACCCGCATCGACTAGCTGTCGAGACAAGTGACGATGAGTTCGCGCTTCAATGCCGTTGCGTGTATGAAAACACTGACGCTGGACGACTCCGCGTGAGAATCCTTTCCACTGCTAACCAAAGCCGAGCGAGTCTGCTGCTCCAGAAGTGAAAGACGAATCGCTTCCTACACTCGAGCCTGCAGACGACAAACAAATGGTGGCTCGACTACTCGACAAACAAACCGAAACGAAAGCGGCCGACCTCTTCGCTATTCGACTGCTCAGCCAAACCCCGCGCAGCGGCTACTTCTTGGACGTCGACTTCCTCCTAATCCCAAGGCCAATTTCAGTTAGGAAAGAAAGCGAATAGATTGGAGCACCAACCGAAGCTGAAGTCCATTTAGCAGTCGGCAAGCCGCCCAAATTCGGCGCGTCGCTAGGCTCCGTCGCGGCGCTGGTCGCTCCGGCCCGCTCCGAGTGATCGCTAGGCGTTCGGTTCGCAGCGGCGCTGCCGATGAAGGCCTCTGCCTGCAGCTGGCGGGTCTTGTCGGCGGCGCGGCGCTTCCTGTCCACTTCTTCGCGTCTACGGTGTCACGGGCAACGTCAGCGTAGAAAGGCGGAAGCGTGGCAAGTCGAACAACCTCATTTCCGCCAACATCTCCCCGCTGACGACGTTCGTCGTGTCCTCCGCGTCGTCGTTGGCGCGCATTCTGCCGCCGGCCGAGGCGGAACGGCAGATGCCACCGGGCACCCTGGAGAGCGCGCCGCGCCTCTGGTGGGAGGGCCCGCGAAGGCGCGAGACTGCTCCACTCACTTGAACGTCTGCGTCCTGTCGCCGGCGCCGACGAGCGCGTGGAAGGCGCGCCAGCGCTCGACGCGATTGGCCGACTCGTAGCAGGGCGCGAACGGCTGGTCGGGACAGGCGCGGAACGCCACCTGGCGCCCGTACCTGGCAGTGGCCACGAGACAATGTTCTCCCTCTAACTTGACTACGATTGGCGTCTCGGTCGAGGGCAGCGCCCAGGAAACTATGAGTGTCGTACCATTCGGCCATTGGAATGTTGGCTTCGGTATTGACGACGGACGTGGGCGCAAAGGCGTAGCGGAAGGGGGCGTCTTCGTTGGGCTCGGTGAGGTAGAGGATGGTCGAGTAGTCTTCGCGGACCACGTACATCACTCCTGGAAACGCCTCCTCTCGACCGCTGCTGCTGCAAAAGGCGGAACGACTGGAGGGTGCGCAGCGAACCGTCGCCCTGGACGGCCTCGAGCAGCTGGCACTGGCGTCCTATGAAGAGGCACGCCTTGGCCGCGTCCTCGCTCGTCGTCCGCTCGACCACGACGCGCGCCAGCACCGTCCGGCCCACGTTCGCGGCCACGTCCAGCTCGGCGCCCTTGGCGTCCGCGCCGAAGGCGGCGCGCGACGCGTAGATGTCGCAGCCGTAGTAGCGCGAGAACAACTGCACCGTGTCGCCCTCCACCTGCAGCAGCGCTTCCGCTTCAACGAGACACAAGCGCCGGCCGAAGGAGCCGCGCCGCGACCTTTTCGATCGTCGCGTGCGTGACGAAGGCCGAACGCTGACCGGCGGACGGAGGGCCGGCCGCCGCCCCCTCCGGGCCGGCCGTTCGAACGACGAAGCTGCGGCAGTCGACGACGACCCACTCGTCGTCCTGATCCGCCTTGCTAAAGCAGGTCCTCTTCACGGACGAGGCCTGCACGAGAAGTGGCCATTGCCGTCGAGCAGTCCAGTGGGCGGCAGTGGACGCGGCGCCACCACGCACCTCCAAGAGGTCGCCCACTTCGAAGATGCGCTTGAAGGCGTCGCCTGCGAGTCGGAGACTGCCGCAATTGAGGGTGGTGTGAATGGGATAGATGAGCATCGGCTCGCCCACTGCTGGCTGTCGCGAGCCGGGCCCCGCAGCGAAAGGGTCGGAGTCGCAGACGATCTGGCACGCGTGCACCTCCCTGACGCGCAGCCCCACGCGCTCTGGAGACAAAGTGCACGACGCTTTCGCTAAAGCCACTGGCTGTCCAACCGCACAGACCGAGGCGACAGGGCGCGCCAGACCTTCCCCCGGCCGTCTTCTTGAACCCGCTGGCCATGGCAGCAAACGTGCTTAATCAACGTGCTGATGCCACAGCGTAAGAGCGACAGCAGCGCGCGCGTGTCCCACGACATGTACGTAGACCACGCAGAAACTGTGGGGAAACTCTGAGAAGAAGGCATAACGGCTTTACTTCGTGCCGATTCAGCGCGCTCACTCAAACAATGAACAACGACGACAGAGTTCCGCTTGGCCACAACAATACGGCCAGCGCGTCCAGGGCGCGGTCATCGGAGCAGTCAGTCAGCAGAACTGAAATGAGCGAACGGTTAGAGGCGACCGCGACGACAAGGGGGCATCGATCGGCGCCGACCTTCCATCGGTTGCCGCACGTCCTACAAAAGATGAACGATGTCATCGGCTCGTCGGCACTCCGCGTCTGCGCCTGAAGGAACGCGGCGACGAGTAGGGCCGACTAGACTCGACACACTTCCCCGTCTCACCCACCTGTCGATAGGTACAGTTCTTGCCTTTGCACTTGCCGCACGTGAACATGTCCGTGGGTGTGCCGCCGCCGTCCTGCGCCAGCTGCTTCTCCTTGATCGCCTCCTCCGTAAACTGCTGGCGGAGCTTCTTCGTCTCCGGCGCAGCCATCTCCTAAACGACGACCAGAGCGCCTTCGGAAGGGGCGCTGAAAAGAAGGCAGACGCGCGCCTCGGTGGTCATGGTCGAGAACTTGTCGGCGCCGATCACGCCCGTGAGCACGTTCTCGCGTAGTTCCGGGTTCTTCTTGTCGCGCAAGTTGAACACGCGGCTCCTCACAGCCGCTTTGTACCTGAGCGAGCGAGCGAGCGCGCCTCATCTACCCAACCACCCACCAAACATCGGCCAATTAATTCACTAGTCCCCGCTGCCCTTGTGCACCTCGAATAACTTCTCCTCGATGGCACGAGCCACGCCGTCGGGATCGAGCGCGCTCTCGGGCAGTTCTAAGAGGCGCCACAGTCACTTCAACAGCCGACCACATGCGCGAGACGGGAGGGGGGGGGGGCGCCAGTGGGGAAGAGCAAAGCGACCCTGAGATCTGAGCGAGTTGAGGAGCATGTCGAAGCACTTCTTTCGCACGTCGTTGTTGCCATAGGCGGCAGCGACGCCTCTCGACGCGCTCTGCGTCGTCGACGCCACGGAGTTGGGCCTAGCGACCGTCGGCTTCTGAAAGGTGCGGCGTCGCGTTCGCCTGAGAGGGGCGGCGGCGGGCAGTGGAGCGACTTCGGCGCGAGACGGCGCGGACGGGGCGGAAGAGGAGGAGTTGAGCGCGGGCCTGCCGGCGCACTCCTCTGGCCCGTTCCTAGCGGCGGCGGCGCCGGCGTCGAGTAGTTTCTTCCACTTGCGAATGAGCGTCTTGGCGAGCGCGGCCGCCTTCTCGTCGGCCGTCTTCTTGCGGAAGTCGTTCACGGCCATGCCCACGCGCGTCTTCTGGAGGATGTCGAGCGTGATGCGCTCGTCGTCGCGCAGCGCCACCAGCATGTCCATGTAGGCGGCGCCCTGCGCAGCCCCTCCAACACATCAGCTGCCGACAGTCAATCCACAACTCGCATGCCACACCTCTCCAGAACCCTTTTCGAACTTGTTGAGCTTGCGAGCGATAGTCGTCACGTCCTCGATGCAAGCCGACGTCGACGCCATGCTTCCTAGCGTGACTGCCTTCCGTCCGCGTCTTTCCCAACGAGCAGCCACCAAAAGTAAGGCACAGACCAGGTCAGAGAGCAACAGAACATTCTCGACATCTATTCCCCCGAATAAAGACTAGGATATGCCAAGTAGCGTCGCAATCAATAGTTTTTTCCCTGGCGACCACGATCTCGAATGGTCGACTGAGGTCGTGTTCAAGGCGAGCGCGCCTTCTTGGCGAGGCACTTGGCGTGGTGTCTGACGTGGTCCTCCATGAAAGTCGCGACGAAGTAGTAGCTGTGGTCGTAGCCCTACAATTGGGACAGGGACGCGTGGAGGCGCCGACGCGCGTCGAAGTGCAGCAGTACCTGTTGCATGCGCTGCTGGAGGCGTACGCCGCGCGCCTGTTGGCAGGCGTCGAAGAGGCGCTGGGGCATGAGTTGCGCGGCGAGGAACTCGTCCGCGTCGCCCTGGTCGACGAGGATGTCGAGCGCGCCCTTGCCGGCGGCCGGCTCGTAGTGGGCGACGAGCGCCGAGGCGTCGTAGGCGGCCCAGGCGGCCTCGTCCTCGCCCAGATAGCCCGACAGCGCCTTGCGGCCCCAAGGGCATCGAGACGGCGCGCTGATGGGCGCGAACGCCGACACGGACGAGTAGAGACCGGGATTGCGCAGCGCGCACACCAGCGCCCCGTGGCCGCCCATGCTCAAAGAGGGAGAGAGAGAGAGAGATGGAGCGGCCATCCTCGTCTCTACGACCGATGCGCAGACGAACGTTCGTACCTGTGGCCGAAGATGCCCACTCGTTGCTGGTCGACGGGAAAGTTGTCGAAGATCAACTTCGGCAGCTGAAAGCGCGCCACGGAACTCCAAAGCTCTCAAAGGCGGCGAGCGCAACGAATCGTCACCTCCTTCGTCACGTAGGAGTACATGCGGTAGTGGCGCT
This sequence comes from Paralinhomoeus sp. GSCO2_6, assembly GCA_030248085.1. Lineage (NCBI taxonomy): Eukaryota > Metazoa > Nematoda > Chromadorea > Monhysterida > Linhomoeidae > Paralinhomoeus > Paralinhomoeus sp. GSCO2_6. The sequence continues at coordinate 70,091 of JASAMY010000735.1, forward strand.
TCCACTTGTCCGTGGTGGCGTCGACATAGAAGCCAGCGCCGGTGCCGAAGTCGTAGCTGTCGGCCTCGCCCTCCACGCCGGCCCCTCCTGCGCAAGACGTGACCATCGCAAGAACAGGGCCACAACAGGACCGGTAGTCACCCACTAGGACTGGTGTCGGGACTGACGATGACGAAGCCATGTTCCGCGGCCGCGCGCTGCACTCCGCTCTTTTGTATGAAATTCTGCTCGGTGCACGTCAGCCCTGAAGCAAGTGAGAGGACTAACATCGGACACAGAAACGGCCACAAACTAGCGAAGTTTAGGCTTTGAAATCGAATGTTCCAAACTGTGGAATGGGCCAATGTTGCGCTATTGGGCTGTGTGCGTGCATACCAGAGTAACAGTACGTACATATGATGTAATTCGAGAAATTTCTATAGAAAAGAACAGAAATGGAAACTACAATGTGACGAAAAGTGTACAGCTATTAGATGGTTGTGGACGTGAGGGCTTTTGTACGGCAACAGCAATAGTTTCCTTGCACTGACCAGAGAGCCAGAAAAGGACAGGCAGTTCAGCCTGCGTCGTTTCCGCCTGCGGAGGCAAAAATACGCCAAAATTCGCTGGTAAGGCCAACTCAGCGCTGGAATTGCAAACACATGCAAGCAGCTACAGTTTTATTAATGGTAAAAAATTTTAAAAGACTTGACACCGCACCTGTCATGGGAAAAAACGAGTTGCACACCGCCGAAACATCTGTTCGACGAAACTTGCTTTATTTCCGTCATTTTATACAGCACCTAGCATTAAATAATGCACAAAACAAAAACCAAACACTTTTGGAAAATTACTCAAACACACAGGAAAATTGGTTACGCTTAAATGCAGCACACGTTAAATGCAGCACAGGTTGTATATGATAAAGAGTGCAGGCAGGTAAAGTATGCAGGCAAGTCGACTTCGCGGCCTAAGCCTAAGACTAAGCCTAAGCTAAAGCCTAAGCAAAAACCTAAGCCTAAGCCTAAGCAAAGCCTAAGCCTAAGCTAAAGTCTAAGCAAAAACCTAAGCCCAAGCCTAAGCAAAGCCTAAGCTTAAGCAAAAACCTAAGCCTAAGCAAAGCCTAAGCCTAAGCCCAACCTTAAGCCAAGAGAGGTTTTTCTAACCTAAGATTAATGACGCTGAAATACAGTGCTGAATTTCAGCACTGAATTTTCTGATGACCAAATCGGGTCTTTCGAAAGGTCTGAATTTGAACGTGGTTCTGAATCGGTCTGATCACAGTTTGCGTGGGGAATATCTACCAGCGGGGAGGCGCGGGGGGCGCGGGGGGCGGGGGGCGTCGGGGGCGGGGGCACGAATCCGCTGCTAATTCAAAACAAAATCTCAAATAAAGCTTATAATTAACAAGTAGAGGGTTGTTTAAAATGGAGATTGAATTGAGTCGTTAGAGGATTGATAAAGTGAGGATTGTTTTTTTTGTTTTGTAATTTTAGTGGGTAAACTTTTTGGAATTTATAAGTTAAAATTAGTAGGGAATTAGAGTTTGAATCTAAATATTGAAAGAGAAATAATAATTGTGTTTAATTTTTATTGAATTGAGCGGAATCTAATTCTGTGCGGGGCTTCGAGCAAGCCCAAACTTGGAAGCTTAAGCGCTAAAACTTAAGCACTAATTAAAGCCTAAGCCTAAGCCCAACCTTAGAAAAAGCCGCGAAAGTCAACTTGCTTGCATACATTACCTGCTTGCATGCCTGCATCCTTTATAACATACGACGTGTGCTGCATTTAACCTGTGCTGCATTTAACCGACACCAGGAAAATTGGGGTAAACGTAACTCATTGTGCCATTGTGCCGACCATTGTACCGAGCCTTGCGCCTTGCTTAGGCTTAGGCTTAGGCTTTGCTTAGGCTTTGGCTTGTGTCTCGCGTAGGCTTAGGCTTATGCATTGCTTTGGCTTAGGCTTAGGCATTTCTTCGGCTTATGGGCAATGGCACAATGGTTTGCTAACACTACAGCTGCCCAAAACGCAAGATTTTCTTAGTTTTAGGCTTTGTCCAGGCTTAGGCTCAGGCTTAGGCTTTTGCTTAGGCTTGGGCTTAGGCATTTCTTAGGCTTATGGGCATTGGCACAATGGTTTGCCAACACTACAGCTGCCCAAAACGCAAGATTCTCTTTGTTTTAGGCTTTGTCCAGGCTCAGGCTTAGGCTTTTGCTTAGGCTTAGGCTTGACCATAGGCTTAGACTTAGCCATAGGCTTAGGCCTAGGAGGCTAGGCTTAGGCTTAGGCTTAGGTCGGCACAATGGCACAATGAGTTTAGGTTTCCCAAAATTTGTTGGTTGACACCCGGGACAAAAGTTATGGACTAAGTACGCAAAATGGCGCAATTCCTCAAATTTCTATTTATCTGTCTCGAAATTATTATTTGCATATGTTAAACTATTTGCATGCATCGTTATCTATACATGTTTGCATAAATAGACCACCTAGCAAAAAACCAAGAACTGTAAGACCACACGCGCAATGCGCGGCATTGAATGTGAGAATGTCATACCTTGTTGGGCTGCTGGATGCTTCTGGCTGCATCAAGAATCAAGATGCAGGTGAAGCATGGCCCCAGAGAAGACGTTTTCCATCTGGACATCGTACCCCGTTACGTATGTGATGAAGGTGTGTGAGATGCCGAGAGGTATGCAATTATTGTATGGAGTATGCACTATTGGATCATACCCATAAAGGCCGATTTACAGCCGCCGGACCCGGACCCGGTCACGGACCCGGCCCCGGCCCCGGACTCGGACCCGGAGTCCGTCGGTCAAAAGGCGCGTTTACAGCTGCCGGACTATCCGCCGGTCTTTTTTTAGAAATGCGCGCCTACACCCTCTTTTGAACGGGTACTTTTGTCGGTACGGTAGAAAACAATTCGAAACAAGCCTCGGCGCGACGACCAGACAGCTCAACAGCGCCACCTCAGAGCTCAGCAAAAGCACTATTATAAAAGAAGAACAAAAATTACGTTCAATTCCAGCTCTCCCGCCCGGCAGCAGCGGCCAGAAACTTCCAAGTGCACTGTCAGAAGCTTCCAAGTACCAAAACTTGCGCAATATCTGTACTCGGAAGGCGTTTCCGCCAGATTCAAAAAAAGACCGCGGACTAGTCCGCGGACTTTATTGAAAGTTGGTCAACTCGAGGCCGGCGGATAGTCCGGCGGACTATCCGGCGGCTGTAAATCGAAAGATCGGGTCCGCGAGCGGGTCCGGCGGATAGTCCGGCGGACTATCCGGCGGCTGTAAATCGGGCTTAAGTGGGAGCTCGGGTGTGGTTAGGGACGTGTGAGGTGGGCATAATGGAATTATCGTACAGGGATGACTTGTAGTCTGCAACCGGGGGAGCTAGATTGCTGCAGGCATGGGCGACATGGGCGCACTGCAGGCAGGGATCAGGGTCGGGGTCACCTACAGGGATCACCTGTAATTGGGACGTTGGTTTTAAAGTTTTCAAAATCGAGTGGCCCGCTAATCGGGTGTATGTGGCTGAGTCGAGGCTGACTTGATTGACGTGTACAATTTCTCCGGGTTCTGGTCGAGCGAGACGCGCGCGAAAGGGCGGAACAGTGACGTCATCGTATTTTCGCATGAGGAAAGAGCATCCTTAAAAGCAGGGGCGTTCACTCTTCCGTTCCCAGAAGACGGGAGTGGTCGTCGAGCAAGGACTTGGACTCGCGTCGGTCGTCGATGCTGCCTTTGGCGAGGCTGGGAACGATGTCGCTGGCGTCGAGGTCGGCCCTCGCTCGTTTCTCGTGCTCGAGGAAGAGACGAAAGAGACTGTGGACGACGTCGGCGCAGATGAGGTCGCCGGCGTTGTGCGCCACCATTTGCAGGAGGAACACGCCGTCCGGCTTTAGTGCCCTGCGCACAAAGTGCACGACCGCCGTCCTGTCGGCGGGCGTGTCGTAGACCGCCTCCGTGACTCTGAGGTAGCGGTGGACGAAGTCGCGGCCTTGACTCGTCGACAGGCTCGTCGTCGCCCACGACAGCAGACTCAACGCGCTGCACAGTCCCACGAACAGGAACCACCACCAGAGAAACAGGTAAATCTGCAAGCGCGCTGATGGCCTGAGAAACGACCGGCGCCGAAAGTCGGCTCAGCAGCAGGCTCACCTTTTCGTTGAACATGTTGATCATGAGTACACACTGCACTGTGTGCCGCTGGAGGTTGCCGAGCACACGGACGTCGAAGTCACACATCGTGACCCTAAAGTTCATTGAGTAGGCGGTCAACTAGAACCACCAGTGTTTACCTGGGGAAGTGGCCGGATTCCTCCCACTGACGACCGCGAGCCAAATCTCTGAGAATCTCAAAGCCCCAGAACGTGTAGCTGGATCCGATAAAATTGTTGAGAATGACAAACTGGGCGACAACTTGCAACAGGAAAATCGTCTGTGGAGCGAGAAAGCCCGTCCACGTACAGTACAGCGTTGATGGAGTAAATATCTAAATGAGACCTTGATGAGGAGGTAGAGCAGGCTCACGTAGCGGCCGCTGTGGCCGGCGCGTGGAGCGGCGCCGCGACGCGCCGCTCTCATGCGGCGCTGTACTCCGATTGAGTCGGAAATATGCGCCGCGACAAGCGCCGCATTCTTCTGGCGCTCCTCCACCTCTAGGTTCTTGACGTCGAGAGCCATGCCAATGACGCCCCTGACAGAGAGGCCTGGAATGCGCGTCCTCCTTCTTCGATCCTAGGGTGTCCCCCTCCCCCCCCCCTCCAGCTCACGCTCGGCGCTCACGCACCAGACTGCCAATTGAAGAGGCGCCAGAGCAAGCAGGGCAGGTAGAACATAAACGCCTGGATGGCCAAGATGAACGGCACCCATTGGTAGTACCCTGAACAACACGTTGGAAGTGGAACCGGTCTAGTGTGTCTGGCCATGGCTTGCCTATTTCCCGCTTTTGCCGGTCCGCGTGGTCTACTGGAATCTTCTCGTTGAGCGGCAAGAAGTACGTGTTTTGGACGAAGCAATAATTTTCGCTGTACTGCTCCCAAGCGCCTAAAGTTGGTGCCGCCCAAAAATTGTGACACTATCAGGGGGCCTCTCCCTCATAATTGCGGGATTTCGCGTAGAATGCGTCGCGTGAACTTGCGGCGGAAATTTTCATTGCCGACACCCGCGTGGCCCAACGCGACAGTTATGCAGGTGCGTTTACGCCCGCGTGCCCCTTTTCACGCGGACGCGGAAACATGTTTTAATTTACACAGGTTCAAAAACGCTCTGTAGTTTTCACGCGACAGCAGATTACGCGACCAAATTTTTTTAGACCGCCCGCGCGACATGAACAGGGTACGGTACAGTAGGGTAGGGTACACCAACTATGTATGTATGTACGCAGCAGCTGTTGAGGCTGTTGCCTGCAGCAGCGTCGTCTGTGCGTTAGTCGTTGCGCGCTCACACACGCGCGCACCAATCAGCAAGTGGCTGGCGCTGCTGAGACGTAGGTGTGGCCACGCCCACAGTGCAGTGCATAGAGCGGCGACGACGAAGGCAGGCGCGAGTCACCACTGACCCAATTTCGAGACGCGACTGACCTGCCTGACTGACTGACTCACTAAGGGTGTGTACGTACTTACTGCAGCCGTGTACGGTACGTACGTACGTGTGTACGTACTGGGGAGAGCCGCGTCAGCCGACTGTGTAGTGCGATGATGATGATGATATTGTCATCCGAACCAACCGCCGGCAACGAACGGATCGTCGTGATCGCGGTAGAAGTACAGATCGGGCATGATCACGTTGTTGTCGACGCGGATGCCAGCCCAGGTCGCCCAGGCTGATCGTCGTGATTGCGGTAGAAGTACAGATCGGGCATGATGACGTTGTTGTCGATGCCATCATGAGCCGCTGCATCTGAGGCGCTTGAGGAAGCAGCGGTGCGACGGCCGCAATGGCCCGCGCGGCCAGCATCAGCTTCTCCCACGTCAGGTCAATGATGTACGTGCCTGCGCCAACAAAAGCGAGGCGTTTTCTTGTGGTGGACATCGGCAGAGGTGCAAGCGTACCGTCGGCCTCGCGCCCTCTCCACACGTACTGCACCATACTGGAAGTCGGCATTGTCGGCGCCGATCTGCGTTTGACAGGCGAGGAACTCGAGCTCGTCGTCCTGCTTCAAGTTCGTCCTCGTCCTTGTCGACCTAAAGAACGGCGGCTGTCCACCATCGTCAACAGCGTCAACAGCATGCCACAACCTTTCGGACAGAATGTCTCTCTATCGAGAAGGACGGCCTGTTGCTCGTTGCCATTGCAGTAGCGAGCGCTCGACAGGTCCACTGACTGCCGAACCGAAGGCAAGAGACAAGAC